>OOIL02002240.1:97946-139046 GCA_900332095.2 Cuscuta campestris
AAGAGAAGAAAAAAATGGAGGGGGAGGGTGGGGGGTCTCGAAGAAGATGAAGAAAAAGGTGGAAAACCAAGAGAAAAAAAGAAAAGGGGTCAAAATCATAAAATTTAAATTTATAAAATTATAATTTGACCTCAAATGACCTGAAGATGACTTAGAAACTACCTATTGGACCACCGGTGAAAAAATGTTGAAAGTTCGTGTACTTTTGTGATAGGAATTAAAGTTTATATACCGAAGTGAAATAATAATAAAAGTTCGTATACCATGGGTGAAATTTACCCTTAATTTTGTACTATTACACTATTACATTACCCTCTTTTTTGAAGTTAAAATATCTTCAATCCACCCTCTCAAAAAAAAGTTCTTAACTTTTTTTATGATGTTTAATTGAAGATATTTTTATTATATATATTAAAAAGTTATATTAAAAATGTCACCAAATTATAGGTGACATTTTAAAAAATATTTAATAAAAAAGGATATGCTTCAAGTGATGAAAAAAGTGTAGTGAGACTTTCTTTTTTTATAATTTGGGAGAGGGGGGGCCGTTGTGCATATAACAAAAACGAATGAAACAGTTTTCATTTCGTAGGCTTGTGATTCAAATAAAAGTAAAACACGCCTTTCATGCCTCTATGCTTTTAATTGCTTTCCACTTCATTTATATATATATACACACACACACACCAAACATCACCAGCAACAAATATATTAAATCGCCTCGCTCTGCAGTAAAAAAAAAAAAATCCTTTAATTTCTAAGTGAATTCAGTGGCAGATCACCAACATGGAAAAGAAACAAATATTCTTCAGCAAAGAGGAAGAAGATCATCAAGTCCACATAACAATGGCTCATCCAGAAGAAATTTCCATTCCAATTCCTCAGGTCTTTCTTTAATCTATTCTAAGTTTTTATTATATCAGTCCTGTAGCTGTTATAAATAGCTGGTTTATGTTTAATGAGGTATCTAAGTTTTGATACCACATTAAACACTTGAAACCATAATTCATGAGGTATATATATCTGAGTTTTGATCAGGCGGAAAGTGCATCCGAACCCACAAATCTACGAAGAGAAGAGAGCGTTGAAGCGGTTGATGTCAAGGCGCGTCCGGCTACGCCTGCGAAGAAAGTGAATTTCCATTTGAATCCTTCTCAGCACAGGTCAGCTCATGGAGTGTCTCCAGGCCGGCCTGTGCCGAGAGGGACGAAATCGTCATCTTCGTCGTCGTCTTCATCATCCATCAAGAATTTCCTTATTCCCAAACTGAACTTCATGGAGAAGCCGAGCCCAGAAGCCGAACCCGGTCATCCAGAAGAAAATAATAATAATAAAGTTTCCATTTCAAGGTCTTGGTCCCTGTCGAAGATGTTTTCGCCGGGGATCAAGAGGGCGTCGTCTCTGCCCATAACTCCGGTGGGGAAGCCGAATCCGCTGGCGGCAGAGTCCGCCGCCGCCGCCGCTTGCAAGACGAAGGGGTCCTCGAAGGGAGCGGTGCAGCAACAGCAGCCACAGCCGCCACAAGTGCATATACACCGGTCTCTTTCTCTCCCGGTTCCGGCTGCCGCCAACAAAGACGGCAGCCGGAAAATGGAATCTTTCTTTCGGGTCATCCCTTCCACGCCGCCGCCCCGACTCAAGGACTCTGATTCTATTGTTTCCGCTGAGGCTCCCGCCGGAGAATCTGGTACTTATTCTAATTCCATCCATTCATTATGTATGTTGAATTGCCACACAAAATATTTACCGGTTAATAGTATCAAGGAATTTTTGAAATTTAATTATGTCGATACTCCCTATCTTAAATGCGGTAACATCCTTTTACCATGGATTAAATATAGTTTAAAATAATTAAATATTATAAAAAAACATTTTAAAATTATATTTTGAAATAAATCTAATTTACTAATTTTACATTATAACTAAATATATTTTTTCCATAATTCCCAATCAAAGGGGGCCACAATTTTACCAAAAAAGTCAAACTGTGCAATTTTTTAGAGACCGAGAGAATACTTTTTAAAAAATACTCCGTAATTTAGAAAGTATCCAAAATAAAAATAAAACATAAGTCTTATTCTCAAAATAAGACTAATTAATTGTGATTTGATTGAAAGGTCCATGCTCCTTTTATAGAACTATATATATTAATATTTTGAATTAATATATTGACATTGTTTGCATTATAGATCATATTTTGAAGATAAAAATATGAAAATCATATTTCAATGTATTTTGTACTACTTTCATCCCAGTGTATTGTCTAATTTAATTTTTTTGAGTCAAACTGGACAAACTTTGAGCTTCAATTGCTCTCAATATATATTGAATATTAGTATAATGAAATTAAATTTTGATAGTTTCCAATAAGATAAATGTAATAAAATCAATTTTTATAATAATATACTCCATCCGTCCCAAAAAGATTTACATCTTTCAAAAAAATTGCGTCCCACAATCTCCTACCCATTTCTATTAAAAAACCACTTTTACCTCTTACTTTTTCAAACCCTACCTATCACATCATATCTTTTTCCTAATAATCTACACATCACATGTTACTTTTACCCATCACATCAAGGGTATTTTTGAAAAGTCAACACAAAATTATCCCTCTCTTAATTTCAACTTTAGTCAAAACGTGTAAATCTTTTTGGGACGGAGGTAATATATTATAATTTTTATTTAATAGAAACTTAAAATCCATCTTGTTTGATTGAAAAAATCAAACTAGACAAACAGAGACAGAGATTATGTTTCACTCCTACTTTTTTTTTCTCTCAAGATTTAGGTGGTGTTAATAGTCTGATTTGTTTACTTTTCTGATGACGTGACAAAAGAAAATTGAAAATGTTCTAAAGCAAATCATAAAACAGCAATAAAAGTGAAAGAAAATTTATCTAAAAATATAGGAGTAGAAATTTTTTCCCAATTTTTAAAAAATATACTCGTCCAAAAATTTCTTTTGATTGCGCGTTACAAAGTTTGATTGAATTTAATTTCAGGTTATTTTATATGAAATAGCAATAACATTTTTAATACTACACCAAAAAATTTACAAAATTATATTTGATATTGCTATATTATTTAATCAAATGGATAGGGAAAATATGCTAATAAAATAAATAAAGTTTGATACTGTGAATATTGAAGGAGAACATAAATTTTGAGTAAAGGGAAAAGTTTATTCAAAACAATTCTTAAAAATTGAGAAGCAAATGAAGTGAACAAATAGGAGGAGTATTTATCACTAAAATAAGTCTAATGAATTTTGCACTTTTTTTAACAGAAAAATGGTTTAAAATTTTTGAGAGAAATTTTAAACTCGAGAAAATTTTAAACATCGTTACATTTAATAGCTGTTTGTTTTTGTTCCAATAAACTAAATTTTTAAAATTTTATAACAACAACAAGAAGAAGAACCCAGTCGAATCTCATGATTGTGGGATTTGAGAAGGGTATGTGTGCACAAACTTTGCCTCTACACAAAAGTAGAAAACCAACTGTTTCCAAGAGATCCCCGACTCATTTAGCACCAAGCTCAAAGAGAAAACGAAAGTTAACGAAGGAAAGCACTACAATTTGAGATGAGAGAACACCAAACATGCACCAAAGAATGTATCAACTATATATCACCTAGCCTGAAATTCCTACCCAACTACCATCATCCTAACTTTCCAAACACTTCAATCTAAGACCATATCAGTACTAAAAGCAGCAGTCTTAAATATTGCCTAATTATTTGAAAAACGTATTTAAAGAAATACGAAGTAAAAGATCTTGTGAAGTATTTCCTCTGTCCTATAAACTCTTTATTGCTTTGATTTCTTTAGTCCGTTTCTAAAAAAACAAGGGGACGGTTCCCATGACATTGCCCGGCAATGTCATGGGATGACCCGAGGGCGCTTCGGTGTCCCGTTCGTAAAATTGACGGATCCTACCCCCCATCCTGTCGCGACCCGAACACACCTCTCACCCTTTCAATTGCACCTCACAAGTTGATTTTGGCTTTGGAGTCAAATTTTGACCTCAAAGTCAAAATCAACTTGTAGGGTGCAATTGAAGGGGGTGGGGGTGTGTTCGGGTCGGAGTGGAGGTTTACCGGGGGATACGGGGTAGGAACGGTCAATTTTATGGACGGGACACCGGAACACCTTCAGGTGGTCATCCAATGACATGTGGTTCCAATATCATAGGAACCCCACGGGAAAAAAACAAAATATCGGTGTAAAGAATTTCATCTTTTTCTATCAAAAAAAACAGTTCTGGAGCTGTAATATTAGATTCTTCCAATGGTACGCAGGAGGAGAAGGGGAAGAGGAGGAGGAGGAGGACGGGGGAGAGGACATAGCGGAGGAGGAAGCGGTGTGCAGAATATGCCTGGGGGAGCTGTGCGAGGGCGGGGAGACGACGCTGAAGATGGAGTGCAGCTGCAAGGGGGAGCTCGCCCTCGCCCACAGACACTGCGCCGTCACTTGGTTCTCCATCAAAGGCAACAAAACCTGCGACGTCTGCCGCCACCCCGTCCAAAACCTCCCCGTCACCCTCCTCCGCATCCGCAGCACCGCCGCCGCCGCCCACCCCGCCCTCTCCCTCGCCACCACGCTCTCCCACCTCGAAATCAATGGACACAGGTCATTAATTATTTTCATTCCAATTCCATATACATACCAAACCCCGATTCGATCTTTTTTTGTATTTGAATTTGATAATGAATGGTTGGTGGTGCAGGGTGGTGTCGCATGAAGTGCCAATTCTGGTTATTGTTAGCATGCTTGCTTACTTTTGTTTTCTTGAACAACTCCTGGTATGTGTACAACAATATACTCCATTTTTGTAACTTTTGGACACCTTTAAGACTTAAATACCCCCACTTTTTAATATCTTCAATTTGCCCCCTATGTGTCTTTTGTGTGTGTGGGTGTGTGCAGGTTGGAAAGATGGGTACAAGTGCAATTGCTATATCACTGCCATTCTCTTGTGTGCTTGGCCTCCTTGGCTCTATGACTTCTTCTACTATGGGTATGTTTCTTTGTTTCTTTCACATACTTCTAGCTAGTTTCCTCCAATACAATATTAAAAGCACACGTTTTAAATTAGATGTCTTACAACTAAAGGCACACTTTTAGATGTGTCATATAACCAAATCAATTTTTCTATCGTACCATTTCAATCACTTTTACACATTATTTTTTGTTTCGACTCACTCGATCAGCACCCTTAATTACATTTTTCAGTCATTTTTTACTCTCTCTCTCTCTCGTAAATGCAGTAATGAAAAGATTCGTATGGGTGTACGCATCAGTCCAGTTTGCATTTGTGGTGCTCTTTGCACACATTTTCTACACTCTGGTAAACACTCTATACACTTTTGTACCATTTATTCATCTCTTTTAGACCCCCTCCCCCCCCTCACAGACACATAACAAAATTGGTCAGTTGTGTCAGACACGGATGATGTGACCCGCTGGAATCTAAGAGATTATAGCATAATCAACCTATTTAGCGGTTCAAGCCACCCGTGTGTGACAAAATAGGTTAGACACGTCTCACTGAGAGCACTAGTTTTTTTTTTAATAAGAAAATGTTGATTAATTATTTAACTTAGAAAACAGAATGAAATGCAAGAATATCGATGACAATTTTGGGTTTTTCTTCTTCAAAATGAACGCGCGTGCAGGTTCATGTGCAAGCAGTTCTGTCGATCCTACTATCAATATTTGCTGGATTTGGGGTTGCAATGAGTGGAAGTTCTATTCTTGTCGAGTACTTCAGGTGGCGAAGAAGGCATCGTAACCCGCCTCCAAGCCCATGGCCATAATAACGCATGCATTGGCAGCCAGGAGGGAGATGAAAATAGTATATACCACTACCTCCGAGCCAATGGCCAAAAGTGGACAAATACTCACAGACAAGAGCATGTATAGTAAATACTACGTATCAGTTTTGGTCGGTCTCACGACTTTTGTGTTATTTTTCTTAAAAATTTACTCGTACGAGTTTAATGCATGACATTTTTGTCCGTGTTGATTTTGGTAAGTCGACTGGAAGGTTACAATTTTCATTGACTACATATTTTTTAGAATCATTTTTGATAAAATGGAAATTTACTTAAATAAGACTAAAACATAATGACTTTCTCAATACATAACTATATGTTTTTATTTCTCAATGTAGAACCATTGATCATTATCATTTGGTCATTATTCAAATAAATGTCTACCATTACTGACATTATTTCTCTCACTATACATTATTAAGTCCTATTTAGGGAATAAAAAAGTTTAATTCCTATATTGAGAAATGACTTACTCCCTCCGTCCCCGAAAAAATTTCTCCTTTCTTTTTTCACCCGTCCCAAAAAACACTTCTCATTTCTATTAAAAAGTCACTTTTACCTCTTATTTTTTCATACCCTACATAAAACATCATACCTTTTTACTAATAATCTATCCATCAAATCATACTTTTACCCATCACATCAAAGAACATTTTTGAAAATTCAATACTAAAATACATTCTCTTTAAATCCCTCTTCAAAATTAAAACTCCATGTTTTCCAGGACGGAAGGAGTATATTTTAGTCCTATTTAGTGCAAATATTTTTGATAAAAAGAAATTTTACAATGGTGTTCAAACTTTAATTTTGACTCAAAGTTGCTGTCATCAAAGCTGGAAGAGACACGGAATTCGTGGGATCAAAAATCAAAAATGGTTTCTACATACTCTTACAAATTAAATGCCAAAACATTTTGTTCATTTGTTCCACCTTGTAAATATTTGTGCATTAGTAGCTTGCAAATGTGGTGTGAATTCAGGTCTGCCCTGAAAAATGAAAAAATAAAATTGGTCCAATCCAAAATTTACATTTTGTGCCCTATTTTATATTTTTAGAATACTTTTGCTTTAAAATTATTAACAAATTTAAAAATATAATGGCCTAAATTTTAAGAGGCCATGTGCGGTTGACCACTTTGCACACACTCCGGGCCACCCATGTGTGAATTGTTGTGAAAGAGTTAGTGAGAATGTGATATGTATCCTTATTTGCTCACAATCTTGGTGGAATATTCGTCCAATTTGATTAAAAAATTATATTGTACTTCATATATTAATATAAAAATTATTCCATAAGATTTATCTTTTAGAAAAATTTTAGAAATTTATATTATTATATTAATATATACCATAATTAAATGTAATGTTATTGATAATCATAGTTAATCTAGTTTGACTTGAAAAAATAAAACTAAACAAATAGTCAAAACTATGAAATGAAAGAGTACGTAGTTTGTATATATGTACTCTGTATTTTTTCCGTCTTCTTCAGATTATAGAGATTATGATCAAATGATAAAACTAATCACGGTAACTCTGACCGATGACAGATCAAGAAATGAGGTGAAAAGAATATTTTCGTAAAAATGAGCTATTAGGCACCTAAAAGTTGATCTAATACTACCTCCATTTATAAATGAATTACACTTTACATAAAACAAAATAAAATCTTGAGTTTTTTATGTTAATTTTAGTTTAAAATTGATGCATAAATAAAAATAAAATTTGCAAACTTAAACTATAAATCAAAAGATTTACAAAATAAGAGGTGACAATACTATTTTATTTTATTTAATAATAAATAAAAAACACAAATAAACAAAAGTTTCTGTGATTTTTGAATAGAGAAGAGTGTAAATTATTGTGGCACAGAGAGAGTGTCAAAATACATAAAAAAAAATCTACTCCATTCATCCCAAATTACATTACACAATCCAAAAAACGTACAAAACCTCATACTTTTTAAATTTAATTTATTTACAATTTAGTATAAAATAATAAAATTCAATTTATATATTCTAAAATAATATAAAAAGTTGTACAAAATAAATGGTGACAAGAACGTTTTATTTTATTAATTACACAATAAAAACATGGAAATAAACAAATATTATCAAGATCGGAAGCCACTTTTAAAATTATATTTTCATAATAAAAAAAGAAAAAATGAGACACTTCATGTTGATAACTATGGTCATTAACCTAAATTAAGAAAAGGAAAAATTTGCCAAAAAAAGCACAACATTTAGAAAAATTATCATTTCTGGCACAACCTTAATTTTTTATCAGTAAAATGCACCAAATTTACTTTTTTTGTCAACTGAGGACACACCGTTAATATAATGCGTTAGAGATAACAGATTGTCCATGTAAAACACTCAATCAACCATTACTTTTTTTTTGAAGTCAATCAACCATTAATTTATACGTTGCCAACAAACCTTAAAAAATTACCCTTTCTGCCTTAAAAAGATTGTCATAGTTTCACTTTTTTCTTAATCTTTTGGACATTAGTCCAAAACAATTTATTTTTTTGTCTTCCTAAAAGAATATTACCCAAAAAAAATTCAACTGTTTGACAATCACTACATTTTTTAGGACGGAACTTAAATTCAAAAAATTTAATGAAGACAATGGTTTTAAATGAATGAGCACATGGCAATTTTTTTATAAACAAAATTTAATTAAACTTTTGAAATAAATGTGCAATAATCTTAAAAGTTGTCTTTTTGTGGCGATAGGTATAAAGAAAGTAAAAGTTGCACTAAATAAGACTAAAACATAAGTCATTCACTTAAATTTTTTTATTCCCTAAATAGATTATCAGAGCCGGCTCAATAGAGAGAAAAAGTGTTCGTCCGAACCGGGCCCAACTGCCCAAGTATTTAAGGGGCACAAATTTTTTTTAGTATTAAACATACTCCGTATTTGTGTATATAAGAAGCCCACAACAATTTAAAGCCCAATCCACATCTCCTATCCTTAGTTCCTTAGTGGCGTAGAGTCGTAGACAAAAGAAAAAAAAAGAAGGAACCGATCGAACTTAGAAGGAGAGTAGGAGACAGACGGAAGAAGCATTCGGATTTGCCGATTTGGAAGAAGCCGAAGAAGAACCGATTTGACGATTCACGAAAGACGACGCCGCCGTACGCCGACCTCCAGCCTCCAGGTATTTTTCCGCCTGTCTCCTTCGATAGGTTCTTTCTTTTTCCAATTTTGTACTCCGTAATTTTTATTTCTTAATTTTCTTTCATTATTTCATTTTTAAAATTTAAAATCTAGGGTTAATTATTAATTTTTAATTTGAAATCTTTTCTAATTTTATTCTTTGAAATAGAATGAATCAATGGTTCTATATGTTATCTATTTGATTTGGATGAATTGATTGAATTTGTTATTTATGACATATTTATATAAAAAAAACTGAAAATCAAAAAAAAAAAATAAAAACTAAAAAATTGACGAATTGAACGTTATGATTTATTAAAAAAATTAAAACTGAAAAAGAAATAAATAAAACGAAAAATTGACGAATTGATATGAATTTATGATATATTTATTTATTTGCTTGCTTTTTCATATTTGATATTACTAAGTAGTAGAATTTATGGATTTGGATTTTATTTCAGAAACAAAAATTGACGAATTGATATGAATTTATGATATATTTATTTATTTGCTTGCTTTTTCATATTTGATTTTACTAAGTAATAGAATTTATGAATTTGGATTTTATTTTAGAACTTCTTGAATCCTCGTCTAGCTTTTACGGTATGTAATTATAATACTATAATTTTGTCATATTTTTCCTAATAATATTGCGTTAATTATCATTTAAATATAAATAGTTTACATATGTTAATTTGTTAGATCATTAGGGATACGATTTTTAGGGCCTTTTTTCTGTTTCGGCCCAGGCATATGAATTCTCAGGACCGGCCCTGTACTTAATAATGTTTTGTGGGAGAAATAATGCCCAGTGATGGTGGACATTTACTTGAATAATAACTAATGGATAATGACCAAAGGTCTTACTTTGGGAAATAAAAACATATCGTCTTATATTGAGAAAGTCATTATGTTTTAGTCCTATTTAGGCAAATTTCCCATACAGAAAATGATGATTAGAAATCACCCTAAATATGACTAAAACATAAAGAAAAGTACCAAAATAGGACATTCATGTTTTTATTCTCGAAATAAGGTTTCACACCGTTGTAATGTGACAGTGTACATGTGCATATTACTATATTTTTGGTAATGTACATGACCATGTCTGATAATGTAAATGCATTTTTACTCATATTTCGGGAATAAAAATATGAAAGTCCTATTTTGGTATATTTTTAATGTTTTACTCCTATTTTTATCTTGAAATTTTAAAAATACTTCTTTAACGTATATGAAGATCCACTATAAACTTTTGATTGCATGTAATAATTTGTCCTCAAACTTTCAACCAAACACAACCAAATACAACAAAATCTGAACCCTTATGTTCTCGCCATACGTTCAAAACGAAATAAGGAAAGGTTTTCTTAAGTTTGAAAACCCCTTTTTACTTTTCCTTTTAAAACCTCCGTCTCTGGCCATTCCCCGCGGGCCGCCGGCGATCTCGACGGTGAAGAAACAGAGAATGGCTAGCTACTCACATTCACACTAATGGTCTTCGCCTTGAGGTAATCTCCATTCCCTTTGTTTAGTTGTTTTCGCCATTCTTTTTTCCCCTCCCTATTCTCAATGCTTTTGCTCGTTATACTCCACGGAAGGCTCTTTCTTCCTCACCTCTTCTGTCTGTGAGGGGGAATCTAATAAAATAATATAGCAAACAGATTTTATAGATTTGGACTAAATTTCAAGAACCTGCTAGAAGTTAAACTGTGCAACTTTGAATTCAGTGTGTCAATTTTTGTTTTGAATTCTATTAATTCAGTTACAGTACAATTTTTCTATATACTCGTATAAATTCTAAAATTTCTTTTTTATGCAACTTGTTTGTAAAGTTCATTTCTTGAATGTTATTCTTCCTTTGTATTAAAAGTAGGCATAGTTTTCGGGGTAGGGTTGCAGTTCTCATCTATCCTATTTGAATGCCTTTGATTTAGTGTAGCTTTTGAAGGCAAGTATTGCTGGTTCTCCAGGTCCTCTTTGAAATAGCCTCTCTATCTCTTGAATAGCAGTAAGATTTGCTTACTTACATCTAGGAATCAAGCCATATATACCCTGCTTTTGAGTGGGATATACGGGGTTAGTTTTGAATATATGCATTTTTTGTACCTTCAAAGTAAATATGGACAAACTTGTTTCGGAATGCTCATTCCAGGATCTTAGCAGGCGGGAGAGAGCAGAGGTTGCTGATGACCATTGCCCCTAAAAGCATAAGAGTTGCCCACCGGCTTCCTCTTTTTGCCCCTCTTCTCCTTCTTTCCCTAAGTTCTCTTCCCAACTCTCTTATCATACTTGCACCGTTACCGTGTCTTATTTGGTTTTCTCTTTGTTATTGTGTCAAATTTAGTGTCTGTTTGGCGGGCAGTTTTTCGGCTTATCGGCTTGGTTTTTCACCAAACTAATTTATTTGTGTTGGGTGTTAGCTGACACAGCTATTGATTTTTTTTAAAATTTAGCGTAGAAGTTACATTTTTGACTGAACTGTATGAAATTAAAATTAAAAAAAGAAACCTATTTTAAATAAATATTTTGGATATTTCATCAATTTCAGCAGCCAGTTTAGGCATATTGTCTTGGGATGAAAATGTAAATGTTTGTATTCAAGAATCTTGTATCTATATATGGGTGTCTAGGAGTGTTTGGGAGGTCTGGAATTTTGAGGTTAGGGCAGCACAAAAGGGGATTCGTTGGGGTTTGTTTGGATAAGAGGATGGATTTGGGGGTGGAGGCTGATAAGATGGGAATGGTGAGACCAGCAGTGGAAGGTTATCTTGAAGCCGCGGTTGAAGCTATAAAGTCCGGGCATGTTATTGCTGTTCCCACGGACACTCTCTATGGCTTTGCTTGTGACGCTTGGTAAAGCCCACCCGTTCTTTCCTTCATTCAAAATTTGGCTCTTTCATTTATGTATACTTCTTTTACATCTTATCGCCTTTAATTCAACTTTTAGATTTGTCATTTTGTTAATGTTCATTGGTAAATGCAAGAAGTAAATTTTGACAATATGCTTTGTATATATATATGCTTTGTATTTATTTATTGTATTTATTAAATCCCTTAACTTTTCTACACAAGCACATTTCTTTACAGTTGCATGATTCATTTATAATTTATTCCATTCCTGCATTGTGTTTGTTTGCACTTTGCAGTTCTGCTAAGGCAGTTAATCGTATCTATGAGATTAAAGGGCGTAAGTATACAAATCCACTTGCGATTTGTGTTGGGGATGTTGAAGACATACACAAATATGCTGTCACTGATCATTTACCCCGCGGCTTGCTTCACTCTCTCCTTCCTGGTCCTGTTACTCTGGTGCTAAGCCGAGGTTTGTGCACCCAAGAAAGTAATTTTCTTGGATTACATTTTCTGCAACAAGTTAATTTTTCCAGGTATTGAATAACAAAGAGAACCAATTTTTTTTTAAAAAAATCTTTTTTTTCCAGGTGAGTCGAGTATTCTCGATAAATCTTTAAACCCTGGACTTGAGAGCATAGGGGTAAGAGTACCCGATAATACCTTTATTAGGGCACTATCCGGCTGTTCTGGAAGTGCACTTGCCCTAACAAGTGCAAACCTTAGCGGGCAGCCCAGTAGCATTGTGATCAGAGATTTTGAGAGCCTCTGGGGTCACTGCGCTTACATCTTTGATGGTGGCGTGCTTCCATCCGGACGGGCAGGTTCAACAGTGGTCGATCTCACTAAGCAAGGAAAGTACAAGATCTTAAGACCTGGAAGGTAAAAAAAATGCAAGCGTATTTTTGTCTTCATGAAAATATTTTTTCTGGGTTTAGCACCAGGAAAAGAAAACCCCAAAGGTTTTCAGTGACTCTATGAACATTTGTGTGGGAAAATAACTTTCTCTTGCTTAAAAAAGACCATTTTCATGAAGGGGTTTTGGTCTGTTGTTCATAAAGCATACATTAATAACATTCTTTCCAGGAAAAAAGTTATCTTTGGGAAATATTTTCCTGAAATCAGAGTCTAAACTGATAATATACTTAAAATCCACGCTAGTCTTCATATGGACCTAGTTACCAACTGGTCTGTATCCAAGTAAACAAACATTTTAATGCTAAAGAGTGTAAAAAAACTGATGGGTTTCTACTGGTGTTTTGTCAGCTCCTTGGAAGAGACAGTCGGAATCCTCCAACAGTACTCATTAGTAGCCGCAGATGAGAGCTGAGAGATGGACTATATGGGCCTGTATGGTAATAGCTTTAGAGATTAGCGTTAGCGTTTTGAAAAGGCTATCTACGGGCAGTGTTTAGCGTTAGCGCTTTCAAAGTAATCTGCACCGTTAAAATTTTATCCAAAAAGCTAACGCTAATTTCTAACGCTATTCCCAAACAGGTCCTATATGTGAAGCTCTAGAGTTTTATTTTTGATAATATAGTTGTGATAGTACCTTGTCATAATCAGTGCTTTCATTTGTGTGTTTTCATTTGTAAAATTTGTTAGTTTTAGAGGTTGATTGATAGTGTATTTGGTAAGTAATTCTCAATTTGGGCATGAAAATTAGAAAGTGTGCAATTCTTGTGTACATGGGTATTTTATATTTATTGCGAGTTAGTGAACACTTTTTTTCTTGTTAGTATGCACCACTTCCGTCTAGTTTAGCATTCGTTGTCTACTGTAAAAAAAATTAAAAATGAGTTTAAATTGCAAAATAGGTTCTTCAAATAAGTTTGCCGTTTGTTGATCTCAATTATGTTCATATTCGATCTAGCTATTTTATTATAATTTCTTTAGATATTTTTATGAATATTAGTTTAATTTTTCAGAACTCCTATTCTATGCATATGTGGTCCATTTTGGTTCTATTCAAATAGGATATGGGACTTACCATTTGACATGTTGTAAGGGTTCTATAGCTCACATTCCAAGTCAAATTTCTAGAAACATCCTATATGAATATATTTAAAGTGACAATATTTTGATAACATAGGTAAGTCAAACTTGGTTATTGGAAACTACTCTATATAAAACTAAAAGAACAAAAAATTATCGATTAGAGTCCAATAACTGAAATCAAAAGTTTGCTTAATTGATTAATTAGAATACAAAAGTTAAATACAATAAGTTTCAATTGTTTTTAGGTTTTGTGTTTTTTTTTAAAAAAAAAATTATTCGAATTATTCAGAACTTAAGACATATTTTTAGACTCTGAAACTTTAATTTTCAAGTTTTAATTATCCGACTTCAGATTTCAGTAGCTAAATTTTAGTTAGAGTTAATTCATACTCTAAACTCCAATCGTCATATTTTAGTTGCCAAACTTCACGGTCTTCCTTACTTATCATTAATATTTTTTTATTTATATATGGGATAAATAAAAAATCGCATTTCAAGATTGAATATAAAAATTTGATATTTAGAAATAAAATTGTTAATATTAAATTTATATCACACAATTCATTTTTTTTCTTAAATTTATAATCAAATTTGAAAATATTGAGCAAAAATTTGAGGAAAACATTGTGGACTTCTCTTTCCCATTAGTTATTTGTTTACCACCATATATAAACAAACAGGCTGTTAGACCTGTGTTGAAAGTTTGAAAACCCCTTTCTTCCTTCTCAAAACCTCCCTCTATAGCCAGTCCGTTGCCACGCGCCGCCGCCTGAGAGAGGATGAAGATAGAGGAGGTTCAATCGACGACGAAGAAACAGAGAATAGCTACTCACACTCACATTAAAGGTCTCGGCCTTGAGGTAATATTCATTCCCTTGTTTTCACTACTCGTTTTTTCCTCTCCTTTCAGTTGAAGTTAAAAAATTTATAAATTCAAATGTGCCTTTGTAAGGAAACTTGTTTGTAAAGTTCAGTTCTTCAATGGTAAATGTACTTTGTATTAAAATTGGGAAGAGTTTTCAGGCTAGGGTTTCAGTTCTCATCTATCCTACATGAGAATGGCTTTGATTCAATATAGCTTTTTAAGGGTTTGTTTAGATGACGATACGATATGGTGTTTTGTATAGCCCAATGGGAATGCAATCCCTTTAGCAGCTGGGTTTGTGGGTCAGGCTTCAGCAAGAGAAGCTGCTGGCCTTGTGGTTGATATGATCCGCCAAAAGAAGATGGCCGGTCGGGCTCTGCTGCTTGCTGGGCCTCCTGGTACTGGCAAAACAGCACTTGCTTTGGGTGTTTCACAAGAACTGGGCAGCAAGGTACCTTTTTGTAGTGTTCCTCATCATTCTCTGGTTTCCCCCCTTAGAAATCCTTTGATTTTGTTATGTATTACTTGAATCTTTGTTCATGGAGTGATATAATTTCTCTTTGTTTTCTGTTGGGATTTTTATGTATTGTGGATCATATTGTACCTTTTCTCTTTTGATGCTGGGGGTCCATTTTGGAATTACGAAAGTGATAGAGAAAATAAATAGGCAAGAAAATGTAAGGTGAATTACGATGGAAAGAAGTTGTCATGAAATATAAAAACCTTTAGCTTTCAAACCCAATAAATTCATTTTTATACCTGATTACCTGTTCAAACTTATTTTGTTTCTCTATTACTATTCTGTATTATACTTAACTCAGAAATCTAAATGCTTTTAAAAAATTTGTACTCCGTAACATTAGTTATATTTCACTTTCTATGGTAAAACCAAACCCATGAAAATAATGTTTGTGTTTTTCGTTTTCTCTAGCATTTCCGGTATCTAAAACATACCTTTAATGTTTTAGGTTTACTTTGTACTCCGCAGGTACCATTTTGCCCAATGGTTGGATCTGAAGTGTATTCATCAGAAGTTAAGAAAACTGAGGTTTTGATGGAAAATTTTAGACGAGCTATTGGTCTACGTATAAAAGAAAATAAGGAAGTTTATGAAGGAGAGGCAAGCTTAGCTTTTTACAACCTTTGTTCATCGAAGACCAAAATTATCTTGTAATTCCACAAAGCTTGTAACCAATTCCATCCAATTCGCAACATCTCATGACTTTTTTCTCTTTTAAACAGGTGACTGAACTGTCCCCCGAGGAAACTGAAAGCGTCACTGGTGGATATGGCAAAAGCATTAGTCATGTCATTATCGGGTTGAAAACAGTCAAAGGGACCAAACAATTGAAGCTTGACCCTACTATATATGATGCCCTAATCAAAGAAAAGGTCAGGGTTTCCAACATTTTTATGTTTTTTGTAGGACTCTTTTCTTTCTCAAAATTTCTTCAACAAAAGTCATCGAATTCTGATAGACAAATACTTAATTTTTTGAATCACATGTATGTATATTTATTCTGATCTACTTATTGCATAGTGTCAATAGTTGGCACTTGTAATGCCTAGAGAACCTTTTGGTCATTCCATACAATGTTATACTGTACTAGCTAGCTTCATGTATAATTGTATAAAATTGCAGGTAGCTGTTGGTGATGTCATATACATCGAAGCAAACAGTGGAGCAGTTAAAAGAGTGGGGAGAAGTGATTCTTTTGCTACAGAGTTTGATCTTGAGGCTGAAGAATATGTTCCTCTTCCTAAAGGAGAAGTTCACAAGAAGAAGGAGATAGTACAGGTTAGTATGCTATTGTAAGATAAGTAGATAACATTTCTTTCAACTGCAGTTGTACCTCTGTGAAGTGCAGTGCATTGTTGCACCTTTATTTGTATATAGATAAACGTATACAGGTTCTTATCAAAGTTTAACGGTAGCTTTTGTGCCTTGTCAGGATGTTACACTGCATGATCTTGATGCTGCAAATGCACGACCTCAGGGAGGTCAAGATATATTGTCTTTAATGGGTCAGATGATGAAGCCCAGGAAAACCGAAATCACTGATAAGTTGAGACAAGAAATAAACAAAGTAAGCTACAAGAAACAAACAAAATGAGCTTCATAAAATTTTAAATGTTTTTTGTGCTTAAAAAATTAACAGTTTTTGTATACATGTGAAACCCATAAACAATAGGTTGTTAACCGTTATATTGACGAAGGGACAGCAGAGCTTGTTCCTGGTGTGTTGTTTATTGATGAGGTTGTTACATCTTCTTTTTTTTTTTGAGATATCTTCACTGCTAGTTGTCTTTTGTCTCAAATAGAAATAAATAATTTGGACAGGTACATATGTTGGATATGGAGTGCTTTTCTTATCTGAATCGTGCCTTGGAGAGTTCGTTATCTCCCATTGTGATTTTTGCCACTAATAGAGGAATCTGTAACGTTAGGTACATCTTTTTTTTTCTTTGACAAAATCTTTCTAAATGAAATGCATTGTTTTCAAAGTAATTTCTGCTCCAGTGTCTTCCTTTTCGGTGGAAAAAACATTATATGGTTGTATCAAGTGAATAGTGGTGGCCACATTGAATCTTAAAAATCATTTTATTGCAGAGGAACTGATATGGCCAGCCCTCATGGTATACCTGTTGACTTATTAGACCGATTGACGATTATTAGAACAGAAACTTATGGCCCAGCAGAGATGATACAGGTTTTAATCCACTGCTTTACACTCCCTCTGCGCCCAAACCTTTCTTTCTTACGGATTACCATTTTGTTTTTCCCACTCCCCTTGTCTTTGTCCCATTCTATATATTTCATATTTGCGCGATTCAAAATCATTCCTATTTGATCGATACTTTAACACATTCAATATCAATCAACACAATGCAAGTTTTCAAGTAATATATGTGTTTCACATCTTCATATAATACTTGTAACATGTATTTCACTGTACTTTGCTTTTCCATGAGGCTTGGCAGATTTTAGCTATCCGTGCTCAAGTCGAGGAACTGGGTATAGATGAAGAAAGTCTGGCTTACCTTGGCGAGATTGGGCAGCAAGCATCTTTAAGGTTTGCTTTTTCTCTTCTTTTTTAATGGGATAAAGATACACATGGAAAATCAAAATCTTTTAAAAGGGTTACTATTCATTCTTAGGCATGCTGTTCAGCTTTTATCACCTGCCAGTATTGTTGCGAAAATGAATGGCCGCGACAAAATTTGCAAGGTACTTCAGCACTCTCCGTTTTACAATAATGTCTTTTTTTATATAAAATTAAAAGAGCATTTAATTCTGTTTCCCACTTTTGCCCTTACTCTTTACACTTGTATTTGCATCACCAGATTCAGTTGTTGCTTTCAAACCTTTCCCATTCGTATTGATTCGTGATTTTTTACACACCCATTCGACATTTTTGAAAATTTGGGGGAATGTGTGATTGGGTTTCTCACGAGTTAACTTTGAACAAAATTCTCAGGCGGATCTTGAAGAAGTGAACTCCCTTTATCTGAATGCCAAGTCTTCAGCAAGGCTTCTTCAGGAGCAACAGGACAGATACATTTCATAAAAGCCCCTCTGATTCCCCATTCCCAATCCAATCTGAATCTTCCTATGCCCTTCAAATCCTCAATGTGCTTCGTTATGATTTTCTTCTCCTTGCTCCAGATTTTCTGGGTTAGGATTAGTTTTCGAAAGATTCACCAAATTCAGGTTTTGCAAGTCCTGGAGAATTAGTACACGAAAGATTCACCGAATTCGTCTAAGAATCCTGTCATTAGCCTTGTATGAGAATAACATTATCATGTAGTTTTAGCGTTTTGGATAATCTTTTTAAACTGTATTAATTCTGGAAATGCTAAAGCACATTATTTTAGGCCTTGCTTGTTTGCTTTTTTCACTCAGTTTATATAGAGGAGAATATGAATTATTCATTTCTTTCTCTAAAGAGAACAGAAGCTTCTTTTTTAGGACAACTTTAAAAAAAATTGAGGAAACATAAACTTCTTTTGACAAGTTTTCTTTATTGGATAATAATCAACAGCAGACATTTTCAAACTAGAGGTCCATTCCGGCTGCCCTTCTGAGTGGTCACCACTGATAACAAGTAAACCCCAAACGCCAAAACCAAAACGATCAGAAACCCAATCAGAACCGCTGCCACTCCACCATCTCCGGCGCCCTGTGCCGCCACCGGCATCGACTGCACTGCCGGAAACTGTGCGGCAGCTTTAGCATAGTTGAGTTGGTGGCCGCCGCTGCCGCCGACAGGGTTGAAAAATGCATACGCTTCCGGCGAGGCGGCGGCGGCAGAAGGGATCTCGGAATCAAGGCCGTGCGGAGGCCGACCTTCTTGAGCTCTGGCAATGGCGTTTGATAAAACCAGCAGAGAAAACATGAATATCACAGAATTGGTCATTTTGATTNGGGGGGGGGGGGGGGGGGGAGATATAAGGCCGCGGCCGCGGCCGCGGCCGCGGCGGTTGCTCCGGACTTAAATTTTGAACCACAAAAACCATATGAGTATATAATGCATGCCACTTCCATTTATTTTGTCACGTAGAGAAGATGATCACATTCACAGTTGCTATTAATTTTACTCCCTACATCCCAATTTTCCTTACAATTTTATACTGTCTTTCTCTCTATAATTTTTGTTTATTTGTATATTTTCATTGATTATTTGATAAAATAAAACATTTCTTTATAGATGTACCAATTTGTAAATAATTAAAATTATTTCAAAAATTGTGAGACTTTACTTCGCAATTTTTAATTTGTAATAAAAAATGGGACGAAGGGAGTAATATATATGGGCGCTCCTTTATGAAAAGGGTCACACTAAAATACCCCGTAGTAACACCAAAATTTAGATTATGGATGACGATATAATTGTTTGCTCACACACTAAAATAACACCAATTTTAAGGTTATGGATGATAATATAATTGTTTGTTCACAAACGATTAAGTTTTGTGTTCGTACAAATTAACAAACGATTATCATGCATAGTGTCAAAGTTGGTGTTATTCTACCACTTTTTGTATGTCAATATGGCATTGGCCGCGGAACAAGATATAAATCTCATTAGAGGCAAATATGTTACTCCTATTGGTTCAATGAAAGTTTTAATTACTTGTCGTTTTTCGTCTCTAAAAAGTCATTTCGATGATGTTTGGATACTCAAATCCTTTATATAGTTTTAAAAAAAGTTGGTATTTACAAGCTAAAACTATGTTCTCATATAATAAAGCTTTGTGTGAATTTTGAAAAAAAACATGTTCATGTGGTTGAAGTTCACATCCTTCTTCTAAAAGGGTGTATCTCGATCCTTAGTTTTTTCAATTTGTGGAAAATTATTGAACCAAATCAAATACTCCAACTAAATTAAGGATTTAATTGTCTTTTTCTTATCAATAATTGTAATTTTCAAACAAACTTTAGTTAACGATTTTGAACTAATGCTTTGGTGCCCCTTCTATCTCATATCTTAGTTATTTGTGTTTTTAACAAAAATTAAAGAGAATGTAGAATCTTGTGGTTGAGATTGATGTAGTTCAAAGAAGGATACTCCATCCTAATATGAACCATACGACATGTTCTTTACGATGAATAAAATGTTATTTTGACACGCATATAATATGAAACTTTAAATATAGGATGGAGCTAGTAGAATATATCATGACAACTTAGCAAAGTCACAGATTTGACACTTCATCCCAATAGGGCCATAGTTAAGAGAAAATATTGCATTAAAATTTTTTGATATATATTCTGGATTAAAATGAAATTTCTTACTACTTTCTTTTTCACCAAATAAAGGATCACACGGTATAAGTTGCTCTTTGCCCCTCAAGGAGGCTAGAAATGATGCAATCCCTAATTGAAAAATGCTGGTTTTAGCCCCTGCAAAAAGGGCTAGAAACGGTAGTGACGACAATATCACCTCAATTACATACACATGAAATCTTTATGAACCATATGACTGTGTTCTTTCAAGGAAAACAAATTCAAAATTTTGGAATCTTTCTTATCTATTCAAAATTGTTCACATTCTTACTAAAAACCCCAAAAATCTAAACATTTCCAAAAAAAACATTCAATAGCCACAACTTCATTCGATTTCATCAGCTAATACCAAACACAAAACAAAGAGCCACTCCAGTTGAAACTACAGTGAGAGACAACACAGCAATTTAGTTCAACAAAGAATACAGCTTAAGTATTTTGATGCCTTAGTTTGTAAGAAGCCATTGCAGAGTTATGGAGATGAGCTAAACAACTCATTTTGCAAATGGTGGGTGCAAATGCTCCATTCCTTTATTTGAAGATTGACATGATTAAATTGAAATGAATCAAAACAAAACACAAACAGAAAATACCTGCAGTTTAAAGAAAGTGATTATACTACTACTAAACACTACACATATGGGGCAATTGCAGAAATGAATCATAGTGACAAATTAGTTTTATGGAGCAATTGCAGAAATATATCATAGTGACGAAGTAGTATCAGTATCGGAATGCTCCGTATAAAGCAACCCTTTCAAAAGAAGTTAATGAACTACTCCATAAAGATCAATAGGCTTAATTAAGTTCAACATTGCAAGTACCCATTGCACCATATCATATGTAGACAATAGTCCAAAGGGACCATTTGGCTCACCAAGAAATGGGGATCTCATAAAAATCATTCCCTAAATCCCAGTAAATAATGAACCTCGCTACTAATAGAAACCCTATACATGAGATTTAACCAAAGGGGCAGACAATTTGATTAAGAAAAAAGCATTTCCATATGTTAATTATGATAGATCATGGGATTGTAATCTTGAATGGATTGATCATAAAGAAAATCATCAACCTATGAAGGAATGGATCAGAAGGCAGCTTTATAATAGAACACTTCAATGATACACAATAAAAATCAAATGCAAGCAGTGAAAATGAAGAGGGCAGATTGATCCAAAATAAGAAATTTGAAGACAGTCTACCCATACATTCATTGTAAATCAAAATTATCCATGGACGAAGAAACTAAAATGCTCAAAAAACATGATGAAGATGACAAAAGGAAACATAATTACTAGTATTTCAAGAAGATTTAGAGTTCAAAAACTCCCAATATGGATGGAAAGTGCTCATTTCCTTACCCTATTCTGATGCTCAGGCTTCAGGAACCTCCACTTCCCCATCATCAATCTCCTGCTGCAGATCCTTTGGGTCCTTTCCGTCTACAGTGCACCCAACCGATACACAGGTCCCTAGGATCTCCTTAACAGTGCCGCGCAAGTCCTTGGCCATGGAGCGCGGGCGCATGATCTTCGCGATCTCGATCACGTCGTCGAGCGATATGTTTCCGTTGTGCTTGATGTTCTTCGTCTTCTTCCGGTCACGCTCGGGCTCCTTGAGAGCCTTGATGACTAGCGCGGCGGCGGAGGGGACGACGGAAACCTTCGCCTGACGATTCTGGACCGTCAATTTGACGGTCACGCGGAGGCCCTTCCAGTCCTTGGCAGTCTCCTTGGCGATGTCCTCGCCGATCTTCTTCGGAGAGAGACCGAGCGGGCCGATCTTCGGGGCGAGTGAACTCGCCGCGCCGACTTCGCCGCCGGTGACTCGGACGAAAACCTCGACGACCTGAGACGGATCGAACTTCGGCGGCATTTTCACAGAACGATGAGAGCAGAGACGGAGATCGTCGGTAGGGTTTCGTCTGCTTTGTATATAGAGAGGCGAAACGAGGAAATGGTGATTTTTATGAGCTAGGGTTTTTGGTGCGAAATGACTGATTAATCCTTATTGGGCTTTGGATCTGTTTAGGTCATTTATATTTTGGTCCATTATGTGTAGATCGTCTTTTCTATCATGGGCTTATTACAGACCCTGTTGCAAGCACTTGCTTCTAGGTCGCATTGATTCCCTGTGGGCCCATTTAAGTTTTAAAACAGTCGTTTCAGGCCCATGAGCATGGACCAGGGTTGTTTGAGAATAATAGTTTTAATTAGTATTAGCGTCTAATGGTATAGATTGATTTTAAAAACACTAAACGTCATACCCTGTCATGGGATAATTTTTTCAAAAATTTACTCCCACGCCCTAAATTAAATTGTCTATTTAATATTTATATGGTCAAATTTCATTCACTTTTTTTCCCTATTATCTTAGTCGTTTGATAAAATAATATAGTTATGTCACTACTAGTTATGTTGATCTTTTGATGTAGTTTTTAAAGATATATATTTTTTATTTTTTTAATTCTACACTATTTTTCATATAAAATAATTTGAAAATAACTTTAATCAAATATCATAAATCGAAATAAGCGATTTAAATTGGGACGGAGGTAATAATTCTAACTTCTAATGTTGTTATCATCTTATCAAACTATGTCTTTGTGGGTACTATTTGACCTAACAAAGGTGTACATAGGTCCAAAAGTGCTCCAAAGTTTAATTGATTAAATAATACGTTCATACTCCGTAATATTATAAATTCACATAAATGCATTAAAAATTGGTATTTCAAATCTACATACTTTAAATTCGCATTTCAAATTCATTTTTTAAAAAAAAGAAATGAGCATTTCACATTATTTTATTTAGGGGAAGAGGTTTTTGAGAGGTGTTTTTACTCTCAATAATGGGTTTTATTAGGGATTTAGAAATTAAAAAAAAATCTTTTGCTATAATTATGTGTTAGTACCAAGGTTTCAACACATGGAGTGGTTTGCATTAACTAAATAGAAAGCTATTGATCATAGACAATGAACCAAATAAATGGAGAAGGTAAATGAAGAAAAAGTACATACAAGCGTAGATTTCATATGTTCACACAAATAAAGAAAATCGGTCAACATAGGTGACTGACTTCCCCATACCCTTTGTCGTTTTTCTATTTTTTTTTTCTTTCCAAATGTTTTAATTTGATTCCTCTCATAATCATATTAAGTGTATAGTTGCCCCGTTTGGCATCACCGTTAGAGGTAAATGTTGATGTTTTGAAAATGTTATATGACGGTAGTCTTTAGCATTAGCGTTTTCATAATTAACCTATACCGGGCCTGTTTGGGAATAGCGTTAGAGATTAGCGTTAGCGTTTTAGATAAAATTTAAATGGTGCATATTATTTTGAAACGCTGACGCTGTCAGTACATAGTTTTTTCAAAACGCTAAAGATATTTCCAAACAAGCCCACTATTAAAATTTTATCTAAAATGCTAACGTCAGTCGAAAATGTTATTCCCAAACAGGGTATTTATCATTTATCTCTTTATTATTCTATCCGTTCAAAGTGAGAGTGTTGAAAGAAAACATTTACTCATATTTTTTGTTAGAAATAGTTGTAAAAGTTCTTTAAGTCTACCTAAATCATACAAGCATACCTCATACACAAATTCGAATTTTTTTTGAAGCCAATCAAAAACATTTTTTAATTTAGTTTATACTCCTTCCATTCCAAATTAAATTCTTTTGTTTACTAGGTTTAGACTAGGTCGGATGATCACTGAGAGGAGGTAAATTAGATTTGATCATAGATTGGTAGTATAAAGTGGAGCATGCATCCGGTACTTGCAAAGGCCCTATGCATAGCATAATTGGCTTCCAGTGCAGCTGTCAAGAATTGAACTCGGATCTTATCTTCTTGGCACTCCTTGCCTTGTCCATCGTCTGGCCAACTGCGCAATGCTCATTGGCGTTTTTTTCTGATTGTCTTCATTAATGACAATCACATATGAGTTATATATACACAGATGACTATTATATGTGAACAGAGACGATTATCTTGTGTGTGTTATATGTGTGTGTGTGTGCGCGCGTGATAGTCATTCGTGGAGTCACCTATAACGAGTTTTTAGCATTATTCATCTGAATTGGAGCATAAACATGTATAAAATCAATGAATAATAAGTTTATTTGATCGGCTTAAGACTTGTTTTCTTCACCTCATCTATTTGATTCTGATATGATCAGAATAAGATCTTATTTGAAGAGAACAAACTCGACCTTATTTCAAATCTCACATTTATTTTTAAAATAATTTTTTGGAAAAATGACGAACTAAATTGCTACAAATGTGCACCTACTCTCTTTATACTGCGTATACTCCCTTCGCCCTAATTTAAATTTTTGTTTCGATTTACGATATTTGACTGATGTTTTTTTATTATTTAAAAATAGTGTATAATTTAAAAAATAAAGTTACATATTTAAAAACTATACCAAAGAATTTTCAAAACTAATCGTGCATTGTTGTACTCCCTCCGTCCCAGAGTATTTGTCCACTTTCATTTTTGCACACCATCCAATGCACTTCTTTAATCCATTTTATCTTGTAATTTGTATATTATTAAAAAATTATAGAAATTATATACTCCCTCCGTCCTATATTGATCTTCCCGCTTTGACTATTGTTCATTTTTAAGGGATTGAATTTTTGCACTTTGACTTCCAATTATACCCTCCCTTTAAAAAAACCATTGGACCCAAATTGACCCAATTGGGTCCAAATTGAACCTGTCCATCCCGTCCCTGGCCACTACTGGCGGTCCGCCGCCGTGACTCACCGGAATCTGGCCGAGAATCCAACCCCAACAAAACCCCCAACCAGTTCAACATCCAAATCAATATTCCCAACAATCAATTCACACAATTTCACAATCAATCGCAAGATTAATACAAACAAGATTATCCTAATCTACGAATTAACGCTAACGATAGATATTTGAGCAACGAATCACCTCGAAATGGAAGAATTAAACTCGCGTTGGAGGAGGAGGAACCGCCGCTGCCCATGTTCGACCGACCTGTGCACACCGGTGGAAAGAGAGAGGGAGAGATGGTGGTCGCCGACTGTTTCCCTGGGACGGAGGTCGTCGGTGCTGCTGTGAAACCGTCGGACGACGAACGGCTACGCAGGGGAGTCGACGGAAACTGAGCAGGAGAAATGGACGGTGAAGAATGAAGATAAAGGGGTGGGTTGGGTATGGGGTGGGTGAGTAATAAAGGTTTTAACCTTTTAGGGGTTTGATGGCTATAAACCACCGAGAGTATGAAATAATATAAAGTTTTAGAGAGAGAGAGTGTGCGCAAAGTGGGAGTATCTTGAATTCAAAATTCGGTCCCATTACAATGAGGGGTGCCACCCCTTTTATAGGGGGTAAAATACACTAAGTCAAAGCCCTCTGATCGAGGCCCGTCGTTTAGCGGACGTCACCTGTCCTTAGGTCTTGTCCCTTTCATCCTATCGCTTTCACCAAGTCTTCGTTGAACGTCGTTTTCCGCCCGTCTTGTCCCTTTCATCCTATCGCTTTCCTCAAGTCTCCGTTGAACGTCACTTTCCGCATGTCATTGTCGTGGGGCTCGGCTTGGTCGGCCGAGCAGGGAGGACGAGCAGAGCGCAGAGCCGGGCAGGAATGACGAGCGGAGCGCAGAGCCGGGCAGGAAGTTTGGCGGGCATTTGGAAATTTACGTTGATGTCAGCCCTAGGCCGGTGTGGGGTTATTCCCCATCAGGGTACTTTAGTCATTACATGTGTATTTAAAATGTGTGTGAAGATGATTTTAGGACGGGAAAAAAAGGGAAGTGGGAAGATCAATATAGGACGGAGGGAGTATTAATAATCTATATGTTAAGACAAATCAAACAAGATCACACATGACTATATTTAGGCTTACACATTGAGAGAATTTGATGAATCAAAGTGCTTAGATGAACAGTTCCAAAAGTCAAAAGTGGACAAAAAGAATGGAACGGAGGAAGTATTATTTTATGAAATACGGAGTAATTAATGAAAATATAAAAAGAAAATGAATAAAATTCGTAAACTAAGTGCACAGAGAATATATTCCGTAACAAACATTTCTCTATGCGCGCGCATATATATATATATATATATATATATATATATATATATATATATATATATATATATATATATATATATATATATATAGAGCTAAGAAAGGTTCATACGCATACCAGATATAGGATATTCGGATTTTATCTTATCAGGACCCGATTTTGATCCGACGACGGCCGGCCGGCTTGCCGATTTTGCGATGGCAGCAGCTCCGAAGACATACTTTGCGACGGCGAATTACCGGTTCCTGAGGAGTGATCGCGACGCGCCTCTCGGTTCCGACTCCGTTTTCGAACTGGACGAGGCGGACGTGTGGAGCGGCGAGCGATCGGCGTCGCCGGAGCGCCGGAAGGCTGTGCCGAGTCCGCGTGTGGTCTCGAGGAAGCAGTCGAGTAGAGGCGAGCGCGTCGCCAGGACGGCGCCGGCGTCTCTGCCGGTGAACGTCCCCGACTGGTCGAAGATTCTGAAGGAGGAGAACCGGCGGCGTGACGGCGAAGACGGATCGGACGGAGAGGATATGGTTCCGCCTCACGAGTTCCTCGATCGGCAGTTGGCGAGGGCTCGAATCGCCTCCTTCTCGGTGCACGAAGGCCTTGGGCGCACCCTCAAAGGGCGAGATCTGAGTAAGGTTCGAAACGCAATCTGGGAGAAAACCGGCTTTCAAGATTAACCCTAATTCTTACTCTTTTTTCCCCCAAATTTTAACCTGGATATTGCTCCCTTATCCCCCCTCTGTTTTCTTTAATTTCTGTAATTTCGGAAACGATTAAAGATTCCAATAACATGGTTTTGGAGAGAGGATTGTGTAAGAAAATCACACTTATCACGTTATTATTATTGTACCGGAGAATTGTTCAAGAAGAAATCATTTACAAAGTGAAGAACTTCCACGCTAATTCTCAGTGGTTTTTGTTTTTCATGATATTGAGTACTCCGCTCTTGAGTATTGTTGTTAACTTTAATTTCAAATTAAATAAAAATGATATTAGATATTGATACAAATATTTTTATTAGATTTATTATATTAAATATTTTTTATCTAATTAATTTACAATATATATTTTATTTAATTATATGTAAATGATTAAGAAAAGAATTGACCGAAAAAAGTTAACACCAAACAATTAGACAAATACTCCTTCCATCCCGCTATATTCGTCCACTTTTGACTCTTGGAATTGTTTATCTAAGCACTTTGACTGATCAAATTCTCTCAATGTGTAAGCCTAAATATAGTCATGTGTGGTCTTGTTTGATTTGTCTTAACACATAGATTATTACTCCCTCTATCCCCCATAAATCTTCCCAATAGCCCTTTTTCTTTGTCCACAATAAATCTTCTCATTTCATATTTTAACAATTAAAATACCACAACTACCCCACTTACTTTATTTATTACACCTCACCTACCTTATTTAATAAACTCCACTCATTTTCATTAAGGATATTATGGTAAATTTTTACCTTTTTTCAACTCTCTTTAAAAAGCACATAAAGTCAAAATGAGAAGATCTTAGAGGAACGGAGGGAGTAATATATAATTTCTATAATTTTTTAATATACAAATTACAAGATAAAATGGATTAAAGAAGTGTATTGGATGGTGTGTAAAAATGAAAGTGGACAAATACTCTGGGACGGAAGAAATGCAGCTACTCCAATTTTTTGTTTGATTTTGACTATTTTACTGTTTGTGGAAGGGTAATGTCTCATGACTATTAGGTAAATTGAGCATCTGTTTTTTTTGAAGTCAAATTGAGCATGTGTTAAATACTCCTGGTATATATAGGACTATAGGAGTACCAAATATTTATTTACATTGAATAACGTTATTTTCTCTGTTCTAAAATGATCTTCTCTGTTCGGTTTAAAATATTTGATAAATTTAATTTATTTGATTACAAGTATAAAATTAAAAATCAAATATTTAATTTTTAAAAACTAGATCAAAAGTTATACAAAAAAAGATGTCATATTATTATATTATTTTATCAAACAATTAACAAAAAATAGGTAAAGAAGTGATTAAAGTTTGACTATCTATATAATGACTGAAAAGATGATTTTAAGATGGTAGAGTATCTGTTTTGAAAGGGTAATGTAATGATACTTCTGTAAATGTAATTTAGGTTATCTATTTATTATTTAAAGAGTTAAACTTTAGTCACTTTCATTACTCACACTTATTACGATAAAATAATATAATCATGTCACATATAATTTTATAGAATTTTAAATGTTGCTTAAATATAGATAATTTTATCATTCATTTCATACCAATTTTCAAATAAAATGAATTGAAAATGATTCTAGTCAAATATTATAAACCAAAGATCTTGTTCACCTCATATTACTTGTACTTATGTATGTAATTGATATAATTGTTATGTGCATGATATCATATGATGTTACGGGCTAGTGAGGTCGTTTATGGGTGCAATCAAAATGTTAGATATTTCTCACTTAGCTTCAATGTTGAGCGTATAGCGCTTGCTCTATTGCTGCACTTAAGTAATCCAACAGATGCTGAACTTAGAGCCAATCCGAAGGACGATAATGATGAGGAGATGTGTGTGGTCATCTTTGATTATTTTGAGTTATTATACATTATTTAATGACTCATTACTTTTACAAGCTTGATTCTCAAGTTGTGTTCTAGTAATGACTTAGGCTTTCGCAAATATTTTGATTATTACTCTGATGGATGTTAAATAATATTTTGAAGTAGTTATTGGAATTGTTTTGAAAAGCAAAAAAAATTAAGTTGTGTTTGGGTACCAAAAATTAAGTTGTGTTTGGGTACCATAGATTTACAATAAGACTTTCATGCCTTCGAGCAAATATGACTAGTCTAAATCTGATAGAATTTAGGATGGGTATGGACAACTGGAATGGGTAATAAGACACCTGGGTCGAACCACATTAGAAGATTGAATCCAATCGATTAGTTAGTTCAAATCAAGAACTTATATACCGATTGTTTTCCTCACACTTTTCCGATGTGGGATACTCTTAACATTCCCCCTCAAGTAGACAACCGGACTATTTTGAATCTAACCGGTTGACCACTTGCAAATGGACTCTACGAGCCGCTGGGAATGGACTTCTAGACGAGCAATTGTGTTAAACAGGCCACAGGCCGGTGGGTACATACTCCATACAGACAACTGGGCTAAAGATAAATGAGCCGCTAGGAATGAACGTCTAGACGGACACCTTGACAAATGAGGTGAACCAAAACCTGCTCCGATACCATGATAGAATTTAAAATGGGCATGGACAACCGGATTGTGTAATAAGACACTTGGGTTGAACCACATTAAAAGATTGAAATTTAATCGATTAGTTAGTTCAACCTAAGAACTTATATACCGATTATTTTTTCTCACACTTTTCCGATGTGGGATACTCTTAACAAAATCTTTTTTAATTCACCCTTAATATTGGTCAAACCTCCTCCATAGCTTCTAATCCTTGTTGAACATACAAATTTAAAACGTGATAGACGCACTCTTGTGTAGAAATCTACTTATGGCAATGCTAGAGAGGCAAATTTCTCTAAGTCTAGAAATGACAATAGTCTTATTAATAGCATTATCAAAACATCAAATATATTATCATAATTATGGGGTAGATTTCAGGAATAATATCTGAATTTTTACAAAAATTTTGATTTGGTACCTAAACTTCAAAATCATTCACAAAAATATTTAAATTTTTACCATCCTTTCACTAATAGTCTATTTGCCTATTACTAGGTGACCAACAAGTCACTTTGGGCCAAATTATAAAATTCAAATTTTTATTTTTTCACATTAACCCCTATTTTTTATTTTTCTTCTCCTAACACTCCCATGATTTATATTCTCTTCTTTTTAAACCCACTCCTCTTTCTTTCTCTCCTTTCTTTTTTTCCCCTCTTTTCTTTTATTAATTGTTTTTTCTTTCTTTTCTTTTTTCTTATTCACTATTTTTTCCCTCTTTTCTTTTACTTATTTTTTTTTCTTTTGATCGTTTTTAACTCTTTATTTATTTTTTTTATTCATTCTCGTTTTTATCATTTCTTTCCTTTTTCTTTTAATTTTCTTGATTCTGTCCTCTTTTTTATTTATTCCTTTTCAAAATTTTTTGTCACTATTTTAATATACTCTGTTTGTTTTTGTTTGCTATTTTTTCTTTAATTCCTTTTTGAAATCTTTAGTTATTATTCATTTCTTTTCTGCATTTTCTCATTTCTTACTTTTTTTCCTTTTTCCTTTATTTATTTGTTTCATTATTTTTCCTTTATCTTTTCTCTTTTCTATGAATAATTGTGTTATTTTATATTTAATCAATTTAATTAAACAAAAAATAAATTATACATCTTATTTTTTGTTATATTTGAAATTTTTGTCTATTAACTCTTCTGTCTGTTTTTAATCTTTATTGTGAACAATTAAACAAAATAAGTAAATAAAATAATCTCTAAATAAATACAAAAAATGCAAAAAAAGGCAACACAAAAATTAATAACAAACAAACAAAAAATAAGACATATGGTACCATAAACAAACAAAAAAAATTAGACATTTTAAAAAACATGAATGTTTCAATATTCTCTATTTTTCATACTATTTTTTCTTTAGTTCCTGTTTGAAATATTTATTTATTATTTATTCCTTTTCTGCCTTTTCTTATTTCTTACTTTTTTTTCTTTTTTTGTTTTCTTTCTTTTTCTATCTTTTTTCCTTTATTTATCTGTTTTGCTATTTTTTTTCTTTTATCTTTTATCTTTTCTGTTAATAAGTGTGTTATTTTGTATTTAATCAATTTAATTAAACAAAAAAACAAAGCATACATCTTATTTTTCTTTGTTTATTTCATTCAAGTTTATTTTTGTTTGTTAAGTTTTTTGTCTCTTTATAAATCTTTATTGTAAACAATCAAACAAAACAAGTGAATAAAATAAGCCCTAAATAAATAACTAAAAAATGATAAAAAATAAGACAACAGATAAATTTAAAAAACAAACAAAAAATAAGGCATATAGCACCATTTTTTGTTTCATGTTTTTTCAAAAACAAAAAACAAGCAAATAAGATCTAAAAAATATGAAACAAAAAATGATACTATATGTCTTATTTAGTTTGATCTTTTTGTTTAATTAAGATATATAGTTTGATCTTTTCTTTAACTAAATTTATTAAAAACGGAGTATAAAATAACACTTTTATTAACAGAAAAATAAAAGATACAGGAGAAAATAATGAAACAGATAATTAAAGGAAGAAAGAAAAACAAAAAAGAAAACAAAAAAAAAAGAAAAAAAGTAAGAAATGAGAAAAGGGGAGGTAAAACAGTGAATTTGTTTTTAATTATTTTAAAAGAGAAAATGCGGAAAAAGAATAAATAATAAAATGTCTTATTTTTTTAATTTTCTATTGTCTTACTTTTTTGTTTTTTGTTTTGCATTTTTTGTATTTATTTAGGGCTTGTTCTATTCACTTGTTTTGTTTAATTATGTACAATAAAGACTAAAAACACACAAAAAGTTAACAAACAAAAAAATCAAATAAAATAAACAAAAAAATTAAGATGTATAATTGATTTTTTAATTAAATTTATTAAATATAAAATAACACAATTATTAACTAGAAAAGATAAAAGGTAAAGGAAAAAATAATGAAACAAATAAATAAAGGAAAAAAGAATGAAAAAAGGAAAGAATAAAAGAAAAGAAACATGAAAAAAAGTAAGAAATGAGAAAATGCGGAAAAGGAATAAACAATAAATAAATATTTTAAAAAGGAACTAAATGAAAAAAATAGCAAACGGAGACGAACAGAAAATTAAAACAATGAATACATTTTTAAAAAAGAAAAATAAAAAAACGAGGAAAGAATGATGAAAATTAAAAGAAAAAGGAAAGGTATGATAAAAAGTGAGAATGAATAAAAAATAATGAGTTAAAGAAGAATCAAAAGAAAAAAAAGAAGTAAAAGAAAAGATGGAAAATATAGTGAATAATAAAAAAGAAAAGAAAGAAAAAATAAAAAATAAAGAAAAGAGCGGAAAAAGAAAGGAGAGAAAAGAAAGGTGAATGGGTTGAAAAAGAAAATAATATAAAGAATGGGAGTGAAGTAGAAGAAAAAGAAGAGATGGGTGTTAATGTGAAAAAATAAAAATTTAGATTTTGCAATTTGCCCCAAAATGATCTACTGGTCACCTAGTAATGGGCAAATGGATTATTATTGAAAGGATAGTTCAAGTATTTTGTGAAAGGTTTTGAAATTTACCAAATAATTATGTGTGTGATTCATAAATCACTCTTAATTGTTTGTCTCTAATATACTTGGAGGTGAAATTGAAAGAGGTGGAGGGCATAAGTCGTCCGGAGGTTATGCAAATTGGCCAACCGCATAAGACCCATAAACTTTTAGGATCTCATATTTTTAAATTTGGCACCAATTTTATGGTGTAAGTACTTTGAAAAACTAAATAGGGCCCAAAACATGAATTTTACACCGGGCTAATTATACTTTTTCATATGTCGGGACCGACTCTGGGAGGGGGGGAGGTATTCGGTCGGGGCAGTGTGAGGAAGTTTAACGGGGATTAGGGAGATATAAACATCTATTTTACGAACGAAACATCTTTCGGGTCATTCTATAGCATGAAATTCCAATGTCATAGGAATCCCATAGACTTTTTTATATGTACCCCCAACTTTTTTCTAAATAAAGACTGTGTTGGCACTCAAAACCCCTCAACTTTTTCCCAATAGCAAACCAGACCCCTGAAAACCGTAAAGTTACAAAAAAAGAGCTCCCCTTTTTATTCTTTCCAAGCTACCACCAGAGTACTCCGTACTCCCTCCGGCACTGCTTCACAACTCGCAAACCATAAAGAAGGCGGAGTATAATACTACAAATTGGGCTACAGATCCCTTCTTTCCCCTCCTCCATCTCCGTCGGAAAACCTAAAATTCGGGGTCTCGAGGTGCAGAAATGTATAAGAACCAGTTACAGGAGCTGGCGCAGAGGAGCTGCTTCACTCTGCCGTCGTACACCTGCATTCGGGAAGGTCCCGACCATGCCCCGCGCTTCAAGGCCGTCGTTAACTTCAACGGCGAGTCCTTCGAAAGCCCCCACCACTTCTCCACCCTCCGCCTCGCCGAGCACGCCGCCGCCGAGGTGGCTCTCAACTCCCTCTCCCACGGCGGCCCCTCTCAGTCCCTCGCCGCTCGAATCCTCGTGAGTTCTCTCTTACCCTTCTTCCCTCGAGCTTTCATTCGTTGCGTGTTTGCACATTGATGTGAAAAAAGACTCGATTTTTTTGTTTTGAACCGGGGGATGGGCACCGATTTCTTGATTTTCCGGCGAGATTGACGGTGCCATGGGCCGGCAGCGCCGACTCATACTCTTACAGTTATTCCCTTCCCTTTAAACTCCCGGTTGAGCTTTGATTCGTTGCGTTTTTGCACATTGATGGAAAAAGACTCAATTTTTTTAAAAAAAGAACCGAGGGTGCCCTCTGATTTCTTGATTTTCCGGCGAAATCGACGGTGGGGCGCCGCCTCTTACCGTTATTCAATTCCCTTTAACCTAAGTTTTAGCTCCTGGTCGATGTCTGAGTCAATCTTGAAACTGGTAAAATGTGACCGGTTTCTTGATTTCCCGGCGAGATTGGCGTTGCTAACGTGCGCCGCTAACAGTTATCTATCAGTCCGTCCTCTGCCTCATGTCAGAAACCGGGGAATCAATGACCGGCCGGCCCCGAGGCTGGTGTGGTGGGATTTAATGGTGTGGGAAATGACCAGACTGCCCTTGCCCTTAGATGTTGGATATGGTTCAAAAATGCACTAGAAAGCAGAATTTTTTTGAAAAGTCCTCTGTCTAAATTGGGAAAGTGAGAAAAAGAAAACTGAGGAGGTCCATAACTGCTGCTTCAGTTTGCTTCTGGTAAAGGGACCAGACCATATTTATTAAGACCCATCACTATGTCATATATTGACCCTTGCTTAACAGCTGTTCTTTGGTCATCTTGTACTGTCTTGTTGTAAAGTCATTTATTTAGGGGTACTCTGGTAATATCCCCTTTCTGTACTACCCTGGAATGGTAAATATCATTGGATTTCAAACTACACCCTAAAGCCCCATGAATAGTCATCTAATTAGACTTAGATTATGCAAAACAAAACAAAGCATCAATTAGGGCACTCAGTCTTAATCTGAAATGTACCTATAGAACAACATTTCAGATGTTAAGTTATGTATGGATATAGCATTGTATTTATGAAAATTTTTGTCTAAGTGATGCAAATGATCTATGCTGCACTGATTCTTCAAACAAGTGATGCTTTGCGTACCCGAAACGCACCCGTTTGGTTACTTGGGGATGTCCTGACACCCAGACTGTGTAAGATTTGGGGAAAACAAAATGGTTGGGTATATAATATATATGTTGATTGGATGTTACAAATGCAGGATGAAACCGGAGTGTATAAAAACCTGTTGCAGGCAATCTCACAAAGGGTTGGGTCTCCTTTGCCCCAATACGCAACGTTCAGGTCGGGGGTCGGACACCATCCGGTGTTTACCGGAACAGTGGAACTCGCCGGAATCACCTTCACCGGAGAGCCCGCGAAAACCAAGAAACAAGCCGAGAAGAATGCCGCCTTGGCGGCATGGTCTTCTCTGAAACAATGTGAGTCCCCCCCCCACCCCCACCCCCACCCTATAAAACAGATAGCCTTTTTAAAACGCTAAAGCTAAACGTTAAGAATGTTTCTGTGAGACCTAGGCTCTAATATAGAGATCTTAAGAGTTCTTTTTCTGTCAAGGAACCAACTCAACCAAAAGCTCAAGCTTGTGGTTGTGGCCCAGGAACAGTTATTTATATTCTAACATTTTCCTCCTTTCCCAAAAACAGTGGCAAAACAAGATGCAAATTCGACGTCTGAGGCGGAGAACACGGAGGAGCAGGAGCAGATAAGGATCGCAAGGGCATTGCAGGCCTATTGTTTGAAGGAGAAGATAGAAATGTCCCACGCCGGGGCCCGTCCCGTGCCCTTCCGGAAGAACTTCCCGACCCCGTGGGGCCCACGGTGTCCCCCGTCGTCGTCCACCTCCAAAATCCTTCCTCTAATCTCCCAGAGAACCGCTCGTCCCCAATACAGATCTCCCAGCGTTCATCCCAGACCCCATTGCAGTGCCATTGCTCCTCCCGTCACCATGAGAACTTCGGTTCCGGTTTTCTCGGCGCCGCCGCGGGCCCCACCTGTTCGGGTCGCGCCACCTGTCTGCATCAGGCAGGCCGTTCCGGTTTTCGCTGCTCCGCGGGCCCCGAAAGAAATTGCGGTCGTTTCATCGCCCGAGAACAAGGAGGAAACTACAAAGGCAACCGAAACCGTGGAGGTCGACGAATCGATAGCTATGAAGTGTTTGGAACGGCTTCAAATCTGATCTTCATCATCTGTTTTGTTCTTTTTTTTAGGACTTGTTTGTCCTGCCTTATGTTCATGTATGTTGGTGGCTAAGTACAAGTGATTCTCTGCTGTTAAAAAAAAAGCAGGTCACTTTTTAGTTTCATATGCTAGCTACTTACAAGTTTTTGTTCTGTGTTGGTATGATGAGGTTATGTTTCATCAAGGATATAAATATATAAATATATATGTGACATTAAGCTAGAGTTTCATGTTGAGAAATGTTGCTGTTTTTACTTTTTAGGTTGTAAATAATTTGTTGTTTTATTACACTCATTCATCAAAATTGATTTTTAATTAAAGTTGGAAAATATGTGAATAGACGATAAATATGACTAAAACATAATGACTTTCTCAATATAGGATCATATGTTTTTATTTCTCAATGTAGGACTATTGGTCATTATCTATTAGTCATTATTCAACTAAATGTCCAGTACTACTTAGACATTATTCTTCTTACTAATCATTATTAAGCCCTATTTAGTCCTATTCACTGCAAATTTCACTAGACGAAGATCATTTTATGAATTGCGTATGAAACTCTTTTAGATAAAAATAAGTGTAAATTCTATAAATAGTTTTTTAATTACTAGTAATTTTTTATATTTAGTCCACAATTATAAAAAAAATTACATAAATGGTTTTCAACTATTTCATAAGTAGTCTTTTAGACGAAATATGACAAAATATTTTTTCCATAAATAGCCTTGGAAGACCGATTATGGAATAGTTTTCAAAAATTGAGGACCAATGTATATAGTCTAAATAGTGTACACCTTTTAAATTTTGGAATACAACTAATGACAATTAATATTTTTAAATTTAGTAATTAATTACTCTCAATTTATGTTCCATATTATTACAATAAAACAAAATTTAATCTAAACAAGTTAAATATAAAGAAATCATTTTTATTTTATTCTTTTTATGGCATGATAGGACTCAAACCTCCTCGCAAGCGTATGAACAATAACATTATTACATCATTTAATAAAAGAAAAGGTGACAGATCAAAAATTGGCCACCAATAATCGATAATCATCAATCAAAGCACCAAAATAAGATGTGGTTTAAAGTTCACATTTTGAACACTAAGGGTGGAACCCAATTTAGCCTCCAAAAAAGTAGATTTAAGAAAGTACCTGGCTTTAAAAACTCAGGAAACCAGTGACTTTCGTTTAGTAAGAAATCTCCAACCCTCTTTACCAAGCATTGCAATATTGAAATCACGAATTTGTCAAAAGCCCAAACCCCCAAATTTCTTAGGGGTAGAGAGACGCGTCCATGACATCCAATGAATTCTAGAAGAGTCATGACCCTTACCCTGCCACAAAAATAAGTTCATCAATTTCTCAATATTTTGACAAAAGAATTTCAGAAAAAGAAACACACTCATTGGATACTGTGGCACAGCCTAAGCCACAGTCTTTAAAAGAATCTCTTTTCCTACCTTTGAAAGCATCTTATTGCTCCAGCCCCCAATTCTATGCTGAATTTTGTCATAAATATTAGAGAAAACATTTATGTTATCCCTTCCCAAGAAAGAGGGGAGCCCTAAATACTTCCCAAAATTAGCAACCTGATTGACTCCAAAGAAATTTACAAGATAGTCACTTGTTTCTATTGGCGTGTTGAGACTAAAGCATATACTAAATTTATCAAAGTTGACAACCTACCCTGAAACACTCTCATACTCTTGAAGACATGATTTGATTGTTGTAGCCTCCTTCATAGTAGCCCTCTTAAACAAAAGACTATCATCATCAAATAACAAGTGGGAGATAGAAGGTGCACCTCTCACCACCCGAATCCCATGCAGCAGACCTCATCGCTCCATGTCCTGAAAAAACATAGAAAGTCCTGCTCTTAAAATAAACAAATAAGGGCTTGAAGGATATCCTTGTCAAAGTCTCATTAACGGAATGATTGTATCAAAAGAGATCCATTCAAGAGAACTCGGTATAAGAGGCAATTTTTGATTAGTTGGGTCCACCTCTCATCAAAGCCAAGACGATTTAACATAGTAAAAAGGAATGAACACTTCATCCTATCATAAGCTTTAGCCATGTCAAGCTTGAGACCTTCCCAACCCACTCGCCCAGACCTTCTATGCAAGAAGTGACCCAACTCTGCTTCTAGAAGAATATTATCCGAGATAAGTCTACCTAACAAGAACGTAGATTGAGATTCAGATATGATATCTTGTAGCAAAGGTTTCATCCTGTTGGCTATCATCTTAGCCACAATCTTATACACAATATTACATAGCGCGACTTCATCCTGTTGAAATCATTTTTATACTAATATACATATATTATAATTTTTATATAATTGAGTTTCAAAATTTATCCAATTCGACTCGCAAAAGTCAAATTAGACGAATACACTGACACAACAGAATATTTTACTTGTTTGACATATTTTATATTCAAATCTCATTGAATGCTGAAAAAATTCACAATTTTCATTTAATTTAGATCTCGTGGAACCAAAATATATTGAAATGGGGAACTCTTTTTGAGGGTTTTCTGTTTTAAATCAATTAACTTTATCACAAGTTCACAGTCTCTTTGGGGACATACGATAAAATTAGAACCATACAGTAAAGACTAGCATGACCCTTGTGCAAGGATGACATGCACAAATCAAGAAATGATCTATAGAAAAAACCTTATTACAATATAGTATCAATCAAACTCTCAAATTTAAGAGAGGAAGTAAATAAAAAAATGTTGTGTGCACACCACATTTGCAAACTAAATGTACAAACACATTAAATAGTTGAAGGAGACATGCACCAAAATATGGCAGCTTTGATGTTATTTTCAGTTGTTGAGGTGGTTGCCTATATCACCGGCCTTAGGCCCATATTCCCTTAACAACTTAACTTTCACCTAGCTATATTGGGCCTTTTTTTGAAAGTTTCACATAAACAATAGACAGTGGGCCTTTCACGACAAAAACTTCTCAAATTTTTTTCTTCTAGTAAAAAACTACTCCGTATTTATGAAATGTTTTTTTTTCAAAAATTGAGAACTATTTATGCAATATCTTAGAATTTGAGACTATATATGGAAAATCACCTACAAATAAGAAATACTTATGGAAATTACCCTTTAAGAAAGGGATATCTCTCTAGATAATAGTAAAAAACTATAAAAAAACATCAAAATATGAGTCCTACGTCTTTTAAGATCAAAATAAGAGTTCGCACTGTCATTGTTACACACTCACACACAGCATGTTTTTGCATTACAAGTGCTTTTTCATCACATTGCAAATGCGTAATCTTACAGCACAGTGTTATTATATTCTCATTTTGGTCTTAAAAATTTAGGCCCTTTTTTACATCAACGTTAGCATTTTAAAAAGTAAATAATAAATTTTAGTGTTAGCATTTTCTGAATTAATCTACATCATTCAAATTTTATCCAAAACCATTATAAAAGCTTTTTCCAGACACTACTCGGTTTTCATAATTTTCACCCTTATTCAAGAGAATTCTTTTTTTAAAAAACACTCCGTTTGCAAAAGCTTGCTTGACGTTGTAAGAGGGCATTAGAGTACAGAATAAATGGGTTGGGGTGGGGATGTCAATTAGCATGCGCAAATGGGCTTTAATGGTGGGCCCAAATATCCACTCCAACGACACCAACCCATGAAAAGGAATGTCCACATCATCATTCTACTGGTTCTCCCAATATTTTTCTCGGCAAAGGGTCCCAAGCCCAGACACTGTCGGCCCACTCAATACTGTTCGGGGCCCATTGTGATCAAGGAATGGGATTAGGCGATTTTATTCTCTCTCTTCTTTTATTTTTCCCTTTTTTTGGAAGGATTTTATTCCTCCCCTCTTATGACAAAGAAGCAATGGCTTAATAAAGCAAGAGGCAGTAGCCTTTAATTTTAATACTAGAGTCAGAAACATATACTACCTTCATCTCAATTTATAATACTCGTTTCAGTTTACAGTATTTGACTGAAATAATTTTCAAATTATTTTATATGACAAATGGTATAGATTTAAAAAATAAAAATTACATATTAAAATAATACATCAAAAGATCTACAAAACTAGTAGTGACAATAGTACTTTATTTTATCAAAATTTTAATGAAAATATAGAAAAAAAAGTGAATGAAATTTAATCATGTGAATAATGAACAGACATTATAATTTAGGACGTTGGGAGTAGTTTACAAACTTCACAAACTTGTCGTTTCTGGATTTTAAATTAAAATATCTTTTATTATTTGAGTGCATATTATTTCTAGAAAAGTATTAAAAAAGCAAGTTTGTGAATTTTGTGAACTACTACCTCTGTCCTGCTATATTCGTCCACTTTTGACTTTTGGAACTGTTCATCTAAGCACTTTGACTCATCAAATTCTCTCAAAGTGTAAGCTTAAATATAGTCATGTGTGATCTTGATTGATTTGTCTTAACATATAGATTATTAATATATAATTTCTATAATTTTTTAATATACAAATTACAAGATAAAACGGATTAAAGAAGTGTATTGGATGGTGTGTAAAAATGAAAGTGGACAAATACTCTGAGACGGAGGGAGTATTTGTTTGTGACTCTATCATTACTCTAAAACATATTCCAAAGGTACTCCGTGTGTAGCATTTCAATGTGTTTCATAATAAGTTGATACGGACACGGCCCCGGTAACACACGACGAAGGAACAATTGCAACGCGCCGTTCAAAGAGGAGCGTGGGTCCGCCACGCAGATATCAAGACTATGTTTAATTTTATTTTAATATGGTTAATTCATTTATGTACTTAGCTTTTCTTTAGGAGGACGAATTATAAGTTCCTTCAAGGGTTTTCTTTTCGGTTCTTTCCCTTGACGCCTTTTTTGAACCGACAGGGTAGTTAACTTAGTTCTAGTAGGATTGGGGAACTCAACATTATTTAAGGAGGAGGTCTCCTTCCCTTAAACTATCATAATACAATCAAGTTTTCCTCTCCTAAAAAAACTCTCTTTCCTTCTCTCTCCCAAACTCTCCCCCTCTCGGCTCTCTCTCTCTTCCTCTTTGCC
>OOIL02002240.1:142896-157903 GCA_900332095.2 Cuscuta campestris
TGAGAATGCAATCTTAGGAGAGAAATGAGAATGAATCTGGTGCTTTAGATTGTGAGATCTAAGGGTCAAGATTTCATCAAAATTAGATGCACCAAAATGGTTCGAAAATGCATCACGTCGAAATGCACCATAAACCTTCGAAAATGCACTATCTCAAAATCTGAGCGCAGGATGCAATCTGAGCCGCACGATGCATCAGATCCGACGGCTAGATTTTATTCTCATTTCTCTCCACAAGGTGCATTCTCACGGGAACCGGCCCCTATATATATATATATATATATATATATATATATATATATATATATATATATATATATATATATATATATATATATATATATATATATATATATATATATATATATATATATATATATATATATATGGATTGACTCTAGTGAGATGACACCTTAAGGTGAGATGACAAGTTACGGTCAGATGACGCAAAGCTCACCAAGCTCACCAAAGACAACTGCAAAGCTCACCAGAGTATAAAGCAAAGCTCAACATGTTTTTTCAATACTTTAATTTTTTTTTAAAAAAAAATCAGAGGGGGTGCTGACTAGATTTTGACCTTTGACCGGTACCTTTGACCGCCGCCTACCGCCTCCAGTTGCCGGTCGCCGCCGGTCGCCGCCGCTGCACCACCTCTGACCGGTGGTTGACTGGTGGATTTATTTTATTTTTTATTAATTTTTTATTTTTCAAAATTTAAAAAAATGGTGAGCTTTGGTGTTCAAAGTGGTGAGCTTTGCTTAATTTCCAGGTGAGCTTTGCATTGTTTGTTGGTGAGCTTTGTAGTGTTGTGTGGTGAGCTAGGCGTCATCTCACTGAAGCATGTCATCTCACCGTAAGGTGTCATCTCACTGGAGTCAATCCCATATATATATATATATATATATATATATATATATATATATATATATATATATATATATATATATATATATATATATATATATATATATATATAGTATGTGCTTAGTACTCTAAAATGAGTATATAAATTTTCAAAGAAAATTAATAATCAATGTTATTGAAGTGATTTCTTGGATATTTAGATCATTAGATGGTTGTTTTTATTGATTTTGAAAACCAATTTCTAGGTTCATCGATGTTTGCGTTTCGAACAACGCCGGATTACTCCCGTATTGGTGGAAGAGCCATATCACGTACTCATTTGGCTCGAGACCGTCGGGGGAAGAACCGGAGGGATTCATGTTAACAAAAATTGAAGAAAAGAAAGATGTGAAGAAGATTGAGGATTGGAGTTTGATATTTATATAAAAAATTAAATTAAAGAATTTTTTGGGTGTAATGGCTAAATTAGTCGTTGGAGGGGAATCAATTGCGTTAAACGTTTGGCGCAAGGCAGTGATGCCCGGATGATGGCATGACGCCCAAGGGGGTCGTGTTTAACGTCGAGGAGGCGTTAAACGCCCATGGCGCCCCCGGCGTTAAGAGCATTAATTTCCATTGATCAATTTGATTACAAATTGGGGTTTATGAAAAAAATCTCACTTTTTAAAATCATTTTATTTATAAATTGGTATATCAATAATAAATAAAAATTGCAAATTAAAAATCTACGTCAAAAGTTCTACAAAACTAAAGATGACAAAAAGATTTTATTTTATCAAATAATCAATGAAATCGCGCAAATAAATAAAAGTTATCGTAAAAAGAAAAAAAATTGTAATCAAATTGAAAACGGAGGAGTATAATATAAAAAGCCCTAATAAAGCATAGAAATACACAAACCCCTTCCCATTTGTAACGGAGTACTACTCTATTGTCTCTATCTCTATATATTCTCATCATGTTTCAATTCACTCATTCATTGAACTAATTAAACCCAAGCTTTAAATTAAATTCATATGGTCTTCTTCATTCTTTGTCAATTCTGCATGCCTTGTCATTTTTTTACCCATCTACCCAACCCCACAAAAAAAACAATACAAAGTTGATTACAAACAAAAATTCTTGTCCAAAAAGATGGAATGAATCTACCTCTTCAAATTGTTTTGTTTTGTCGATGTTGCATGTGCTTGTTCTTTATTTGGTCATGTCTTAATTTATTACAATAGATCATATAACATGTGTTATTAGAGTTTCAAGATAGTATGAAGGTAAACAATTGATAATCGCGGAGAAGATATAGATTTAACGTGGTTTACTAACATCTTGTTAGTATCTTATACGAACAAAACGTAAAAACTTGATTGATTGGATTTTCTCGTCAGATTACAGATAGAGACTTTATATACTGGGAAGGGATAGAGATAATCATAATCCTATTACATATATAGAGATGGTAAACATGAAAGATAAAACTAATCTTATTCCTAATCCTAATTTTGATAGATCTAGAAAATAGATTTAAGACATGTTTTTAACAAATCTCTACATTGCCTTGAATTTTTTCAGAAGACACGAATGCACCAGAATCAGATGTGCAAAGATAGTAGATTTTTCCCCAAAGCGGCCAGAAAGACCGTAGGTAAGAGAACTCAAACATATGTTTCTTATGGATGGTATAGTAAGATATTTAAATATATGTTTACTTGTTATTATTTGTTAAGTAGTAATATTCATTATTTAATTTATTGTAATCTAATTTTATATGATGAGCAGAATTATAAGCTCATTCGAGATTGCTTTACAGTTCTTTTTCTCGTCAATTTTATTGAACCATCATGTTAGGTTTTCAATTGTGATTAGGGTTAGGGTTTCTTCATCCCCTATAAATAAAGATATAAACTCATTTAAAATAATCAATCAATAAACAAATCTCAAATCTTGAAATCCCTTCTCCTCTCCTCTCAGTTTCCCTTCCCCTTCCTCGTCTCAACTTTTCTAGAGTTCGAAGACGCTGCGCTATGAACCTTCCTAATCTGATACGAGATTGTATCATAAAGTTTGTGCAACAATAGACGAAATTGCCGATGCAATAAAAATAGAGTCGCAATAGTTTAATTTCAGTCGGTTCTTTGAAATTGTAGCCGGAGTACTCCCACCGTCCTAAAATTAACTTCTCATTTGACTTTTCACGCTTTCCAATGTGAGACTTTGACTATTAATATCTCCATTTTGTATGAATATATATTAAAAAATAATATATTTCAAAACTATGTTTCAAAATGAATCTATTGATAATAAATTTATATGAAAATTCAATATATTTTTTACGTAATATACGGTTAAAGTTCAAAAAATTTGACTGTAAAAAATCAAACTGAGAAGCTAATTTTAAGACAGGGGAGTATTATTTTTATGGTTGCTTCAGAATTTCACCCACAAAGCTATTTTGCCGATCGGTTATATTTAGTTGGCTTTGGTCGGCAATTACTGAATAATTTGAGAACATCAAGAATTTTGGCCTACCATATCACTTATGGTGAAACGGTTGAGCAATGCTACATTCACAAACAGGATACTCACAAACTTCACAAACTTACTATTTATGGTTTAACTTTTTATTTTAAAGTTATTTTAGACTATTTAATTTTATTTATTGAAGTTCACAATTAGTAAGTTTGTGAAGTTTGTGACTATTTTGTTTGTGAATCAAACATTATTCGAAACGATTTGGGCTAATTTTCTTTGATTCTGTTTGGTGCTATAAAATAATTTGGTTTATCACCACTCTCATTCATCAATTATGTCTAATAACCTTCTCAATTTAATGGCTAATGTTTTATATTAAAAAAATGAGTTTGACAAAAGAGTATGTGTAATTAACAGCCAAAACTAGATTTTCTTCAAAGTTGGTGTCGGCTTTTACTACATCGGTAGAACACTATTTTTTTGTTGATGCCTCTTTTTTTAGGATACTCGTTTTTCTAATATCTATCCTCCTTATAGTGATTACATAAAATTATACCCTTAGAATTTGAATTCCTTATACCAGATGTTTATCAATACTAGAACCACATGCCTTATGACAGATTTCTCTTGTATCAAGAACAAATGTTACTTTTTTAAGAGACATACTATCTTTCCCAACAATAAAAGAATCCATAAAACTCTCAAATGATAAGAGCAAAGATACCAACAGTATTAGAGCAACATCTTCACCATCTACTTTAACATCTATGTTACATAGATCTAATATGATGGTATTCAATCAGCTTATCTAGATGTTCTCTAAGAGGTGTACCTTCTTGCATACAAAGACTGAACAAACGTTGCTTCAAAAGTAACTTGTTGGTTAAAGACTTTGTCATATACGGACTTTCAAGTTTTAACCACAAACAAGCGGTAGTTTCTTCATCGGCTACTTCAAAGATGACTTCATCATCCAAACAAAGCATGATTGTCGAATGAGCCTTCTCATCTTGACCAATAAGCGCACTATCATCTAAATTTGCTACCTTTGATTTCTTGGATAGCGGTGCCCACAGACCATGTTATTTTAGCACGGTCCACATCATGATCTGCCATAAATTGAAATTATTTCTTCCCATAAACTTTTCTATTTTTATGTTTAAAATAGACATCTTTCTCACCCAAAAATAGATAGTATTAGGATAGATTATCTCAGATTTGCTTAGGCGACCAACAGAGGGTGGCAGTTAAGGGTGTTCAAAAATATCCGATCCGAAATATCCGTCCACGATCCGGGCCGATCCGATCCGAAAAATGGATATCCGATCCGATATTTTAACTTTCGGATATTTCGGATCGGATATCCGAAAAAAATCGGATCGGATATGGATTCAATTTCTGGAATTTTTCGGATAACCGGATATCCGATTTTTTTTTTTGCTATATATTTTTGGAATTTTATGGATAAATATTATGACTATATGTTTAAATGTAATTTTATGTTCATTTTGAAACACAACCATTTTGGACTTTTTGCATTAGCATTTTAGAATCTTTTGTTTTAATAATGTTTTTTTTGTTTGTTTAGGCAAAATTATCAAAGTTACTCCCAAAATAAATTTGGTATCATTTTTTATTAGGCCATTACTTAGTGGTGGAATTTTTCTTTTAGTAAATCTATATTGAATTTAATATTTTGGGTTGATTTTGCTATTTTACGTTTTTTTTGTAAATTTTGGCTAAAAACTCAACTTTTCGGATAATCCAGTGATCCGATCCGAAAAATCGGATATCCAAATTTCGGATATCCGAATATTTTCGGATCGGATATGGAATGACTTTTACATGATCTGAAATTTTCGGATATCCGAATTTTCGGATCGGATTGGATCGGATCGATCCGATTGAACACCCCTAGTGGCAGTGAGACAACGGCTCTATTGAATTGGTGACAATACCTTGAACTGGATGGTGATAATGACTTGAATTGGATGACAGAAGCAACTAGAACATGTTGCGAGAGCTCGCAAACGAATAACTTGCGTAGCTCTCTCCCCCTTCAGGTAGGGGTGGACACGGTACCGGTACGCTACCGTGACCGGCAACGGTACCGCCGGCCGGGACGTTCCACCGGTTCCGGGAACCGGTACCGGTACCGCCCCCCACAGTACCGGTTCCAGTACCCATTTTTCGGTACCGGCACCGGCGGTACCGGTTCCGGTACCCAATCGGAGATGGGAGGCCGGATTTTCCCCAGCGCAGTCCAACCGTCGCCCTCAAGCAGCCGCTTGAAGAACATTGAAGGAAGAAGAAGAAGAAGCACTGCCAGTTTCCGAAGAGCAAAAAAAGAAGCAAAACTACGTCGTTTTAAAAAAGGGTTTTAAATAAATTCTTTGACCCAGCCCAATACTCCATGGCCCAGTAGCCCAATTTCTCAAAAAAAGAAAACGGAGTACTCATTCATCGCCTCAGGCTCTCATCGCCATCATTGGCTTATTCCGCAGCAATAGCCAATAGAAGAAGAAATCGGCGAGTCGGCAACTGGAAACCGCAGAAGAAATCGGCGGCCGGTCCGGGTACCAGAATCGGTACCGGCCGGTCCGGTCACGGTACTGGTACCAAGGGGTGGCGGTACTGGAACCGGAACCATCCCAGAACCGTACCGTGTCCACCCCTACCTTCAGGAACCACCAACGGTGCTGGTCTCCTTCATATATAGGGGCGATGTGAAAAAGAATGGAAGCAACCCTTCAGATTTTTAGTGTCTACGTATCTGAGAAACAGAGGCTTCCAATATCCAGATCGAAGGCAAGGTCTATGGCTCTCACTCAAATTTCTGTGAAATTTCAGAACAAACATGTTGGGTGTTATAAAAAGTCTCATCGACGTATCTTTTCCTTCATCAAATTTGTCCTCAAGGAAACGAGACATGATTGTCCAATAATGGACAAAACAGCCCTACCCCTGACTCTTATTATGGAGGTTGCAGTTGGATTTGAGGGATTAAGTGATAAATCACATGTAGGAGATGACGAGGACTGCATGCCAGAAGCTTTAAATGAGGATGACGGCAGGTCCAATGTCGTGGAAAAAACAACTGTTGATGCTAAAGATGATGGTGCCTACAAGGTCGATCCTACATACAAGGAACCCTATATCCCAATAAATGTCTTAGTTGGTGGAGACAATGCAGACTATGACATTGTAGAAAGTGCCTACAAAGTGGTAGATGTAGATTGTAAATGAGTGTGCTTGTCTATTTTGATTAACATCATCAAGTTGTTTAAGCTTGTCAATGTTGTCACGTCTAAGCACCTGGTTTCGTTGAAAATCGTTCGACGCAAGTTTGGTATTTTCTCTTATTTCTGCCGCTATACATCCCCCGAGAAGCTCCTTGAAGATTGGCCAATAAATAAACATATTTTCTGGTTCATCACGTTATCACATGTCCAAAAGTATGAGTGGGAACCTCCACCTTGAGAAAAAGGTGATTTTCTAAGGGGGTGAGAATGTTACGGATGTGATATTATAATATTAAATATTTTATTAGTTATATTTATTTATCAGTTATTGTAGTTAGAGTTCTGATTGGGCTAGGAATTAAACTATGGTTAGAATTGGGGTTTCTCTGTTTAGCCTATAAATAGAGATGTAACCTCTCATTTTATTAATCAGAAATAAACCCTAAAGTTCTCTACTTCTCTATCTATGTTTTTCTCAAAGCCTGGAAACGCACAAAGTTTTCCTTCTCCCCTTGCCTCCCTTTCTTGGAACCTGAAGTTCGTATCATTTCGGTGGGAAAATTGTCCACTCACTCGTCGTTCTGGTGACTCGTTACTTTATTTTGCTTAAAAGCAAACGACATGGTCTCGTTCACCAGCATAAGTAGAGTATCGTGCTATGGCTAATGCATGTCTAGAGGTTTGTTGGATACGACGTATTTTAGTTGCCTTGGTTGTTCCATGTGTTGCTACTCTGAAATTATATTCTGATCGATAACACGTCTGCTCTGTTTATTTTTGCTAGTCCATTGCTCCATAAGCGCTCTAAACACATCAATATTGATTGTCATATGTCACTACGCATCTTCAGATCGCATATATCTTCACCAAGACGGTTCCTGATCCTTTATTTTAATTTTTGATGTTCAAGTTGGACATTCTTGATGTTCATGCTCCAATTTGAAGGAGAGTATTAGCATATATTGAATTTATGGTAGTACATGTGTATCATTGGGCCAATAGTTTGGGCCAAGATTTAACCTTGTATTGTTTGTATATATTGTCTTGGGGTCAATGAAAACTCAACGAAAAGTCATTCACTAAAATTTTACACTTTTATTTATTTGTACAATTTTATCAATAATTTTATAAAATAAAATATTTTTAATATATTTTTTTTAAAAAAACTTTTGAAATAGTTTTTGAATATTCAAATTTTATTTTTTATTTAAATATACTACCTCCGTCTCTGTGTATTTGTCTAGTTTGATTTTTTCGAGTCAAAGTGGACAAATTTTGAACTCCAATTACTCTTAATTTGGATTGCATATTAGTATAATGTGATAGAGTTTTGAAAGTTCTCAATATGATAAATCTAATAAAGTCATTTTTATGATAATATACATTACAATTTTTATTTAATTGAAGTTCAAGTTTTTCCAGTTCGACTCGAAAAAGTCAAATTGGACAAATACACTGGGACGGAGGGAGTATCAATTTTTAAATAACAAATCTCCCTGGATAGGAGTCAAAAAGTGTGAAAATATAAAAATAGGGGTCTTAAGTTTTTTAAGACCAAAATAGGAAAGATAATATGATGTAAGATTACGTGTTGGCAGTATGATAAAAAAGTGATGAGAGTGTAATATATCAGTGTGATCAGTCAATTATCGGCAAGCCACAGTGGCGGCGACGGATAACAGTGTAGCGGTGATAGGGTGAGAGTTACAATGTGACAATGTGGTAAGTGTGGCAGAGTAACAATGACAGTGTAAACTTCTATTTTTTTCTTAAAAACTTAGGACCCTATTTTATTATTTTCGTAGTTTTTTATTCATATTTAAATAAATATGAATAAAAAATTAAATTTTCGATACGTCTATGTAAGTATACGGTAATGTAGTAAATGATTAAATATTTGAAAAATGCTAGGGGTACACCATTTGGTGTACCCCATTTGTCCCCCACCCCCCATCACCACACAAAAAGACAAGAAACTAAAACAAAATTAAATAAATAAAAATAAAATAAAATTGAATGGTGGAGAAAGGGGTGGGGGACAAATGGGGTACACCTTTGGTGTACCCCTAGCATTGCTCTAAATATTTTGGTAGAGAAGAGTATTGAATAGAGCAATGAAGGAGGGGAGGTCCCCTAATCCCCCTATGATCTTTCATACTCCCTCCGTCCTAAATTATTTGTCACATTTCTATCACTGAGTCAAAATATCAAGTTTTTTCAATTTATTTTATTTACATATTGGTAAAGAAATAAAAAATAAAAATTACATATCAAAAAACTACATGAAAAGTTCTTCGAAATAAGAGGTGTCAAGAATATTTTATTTTATCAAATAACCAATGAAAACGTAGAAATAAATAAAAGCTCCCGTGACCGTTGAAAAAGCAAATGTGGCAAATAATTTGGGACGCAGGAGTAATTCCTACGAATGATAATAGTGTTGGTCCGGAATTAAGAAACCGGTTTCAGGCAACCGACCCCATCTATTTGTACACACTACCTCACATTTTGTTCTTTTCATATCCTCCACATTTATAAACGCACTTCAATGGTCTATCTACAAATTTATCATACAAATTTCTTCCAAAACAATGTTTGGAAACCAAGGGCAAATGGTGCTTAAGGCCCAAAGGCGTTAAGTGTATTTTAATCCACGAAAACATTAAACACTGCCCCCTTTACCGTTATTCGGGTGTTAAAATGTTTGCGTTAAAGGTTTGACGCAACGCCTCTCCTCCCAACGGTTCTTCCTCCCCCAACGGCCATAATTTGGACCATTGGGCATTGATTAAAAAAATTATTTTCAATATTATAAACAACTCTTATTTTTAACACAACAAATACACACAATTTATTCTCATTATCTCCATAATTCCTCTAAAATATATTATATTTCTTTTAATTATCTCTACAAAATATTCGAAAAATGAGATCATCCTTTTATTCAAATCTTATTATATTAATGTAATTTTTTATTGAATGTAATTTTTTTTATTTAATGAATTATTGTCGTTTAAATTTAATTGAATAACAAAATTTTATTAATTTAATTTTAGAAGATGTGTATTCAAAAATGTAAAAAAATAGAGGTTTGAAGCCCATTTTGAAGCTCAGGGGCTTTAAACTCATTTCTAATAAAATTTTGGTGTAACTTAAAACTGATGTGGCAGAGAGAATATTTGAAGTCTTGAGGCTTCACGGCCATTTCTAGTGCTCTAAAAAGTACTCAATATGGGGACATAGGGTTACAATTTGTTCTTTATATCCAAAAAAGATTCACTTTAATTTCCGGGAAGTCCCACAAAAGGACACCACTTTTCATTTTTTATTTTTTACAACTTGTAATCTTTCTCTAGTATGCACAACTATTAATCATACAATTTTACATTTTTCTTAACTTATTATGATTTTTTAAGGATGAAGTGGTATTTAGAGAAAATAATGTGAATATGATTAAAATGTTAGGGAGTAACATTTTAAAAGCTATGATGGCCATCAGCCCATCACACCAACATCACTCCTTGCTCTTTTTTTAAAAAAACTAATCACAATTGAACACACTTCAACTAATCAAAATAATTTACACTTTTACACCTCTTCACTTCCTTCTCACACACCATACCATACATATGTTTTTACTACACATCATATTCATTTACATCTATCAAGTTCCCCCTTTGCACATAGCTTTATCCATTTAATAGCAACATTACAATTTACAACAGTCACAAATGCAGTATGCACTAAATTAGCATTACTCTTAATCGGATCATAAATGAAATATATGACTCAACGATTATCATTTATCAATAAACAAATTAGAGATTGAATAACAACATTACTACACAGACCGCCGCCTTGACCCCCCGTACCCCCACCGTCAGCCGCCAGTCTCCGCCGCCGGCCACCAGCCACCAGTCGCCGGTCACCGCTGCCATTCACCGCCGCTGACCGATGGTCGACCGGTGTTACAATTTTTTAATTAGTTTTTTTTATTTTTAAAATTAAAAAAAATTGTGAATTTCGAGGACGAAATTTCTTAAAGGGGGGAGAAATGTAATACCCCAAAATTTACCCTAAAATTTATTAAATTAAATATTCAATCAAACAAATTTGTTTTGAATAAAATAAATTGTTATTGGGCTTTGAGCCGAAATGAAATATGTTTTGATATCCAATATGTTGACTAATTGTATAATCTTGATTGGGAACCTGAGTACAGACCCAAACCAAGAATAAATGAAGAAATTGTTATGATGTAAACTTTGAAATGATTTATTGGAATAAATCATGAGAATAAGTAATATAGATTAAATAAAAGAACCTTTTTTAATAAAGGTCAATTAAATCAATTTTGACTCTGTCAAAGTCAAACATCCAAAGATATGATGTCGGAAAAAGTATTACAAATAATTATGAAAATTATATCGTTGGATAGAGTTTAACTTTCTGATCGCAACGTTGCAAACGGAATTCAATTCGGAGAAAGTTGGACCAAAAAGTGTACCCCGACTAGAAGCAAAACAAATCCCAATGGTTCCCTATGCAATCACCTCCAATTCCAAAAATGCAGAAGCAATCAAGAAACCCGTTGGTCAGCTACTCCCTTGGCTTCTTCTGCTTCCCTTCACTATAGAAGAAAGCTCTTCGAGCTCCATTCTTCACCATTCTTCTCCATTTTTCTTCTTAAGTGTTCCTGAGAGTGTGAGGAGTGTTGTAGTGCTACCATTTTTGTGTGAAGTCGCCGGAGTTGAGAGCTATCGTCGCTGGAAGTTTCAGTGTTCTTTCGCCAAGATCATAGTTTAGCTTCAAGGTAAGCCCATAGATGTATCTAATGACTAGAATGTTCATATAGGTTGTTTCTACATTCATAAATGGTCATTTTGTTGAGTTTTGTGTTTCACATGCTTGAAGAACTAAGAATCATAAACCTTGAATTTGATCTTAAAACTATGAATTAATGATACCAAAATTAAATGATCTATGAACTTTGGGGAACATTTCTATATAGTTTAACTGAAGTTTGGTAACTAAAAATTGAATTTTCGAAATTGTACTCGAGAGGTAGAAGACGATGAACAGTGGTCGAAAACCTAGAGGGTGGAACGATCCACCCTCCTGGATCGATCCACTGGAGTACTTCTTCTACGGAGGATCAATCCAAGGTGCTGGATCGATCCCCCGACCTATTTGCTCCGAAAATACTTCTAAAAATGTTATTTTTGAGCTCTAATAAAATCCTATTTTTGATGCTAATTAATTATGAACAATATAAAGATGATTTTTCACAATAAAAATGATGTTTTTGACAAATAAAAACCTTATGTGATGCATGACGGTAAGTTCGAGTGTTAACACTCGAAAGTTGACTGCTATTTGCTATTGGATGTTATGTTGATTAATAATTATGATGAATGATTATTATGAATGATAAACCTAATGATTAAAATGATTATTGATGATTTAATCATGACTAAAAATTAATTAATATGTTGGTAATCATGAATATGAAGATGATGTATATTGTTAAGGATATCTATAAGAACTCTAAGATATACCCAATTGGAAATTGATGATGATTATTAAGGATATCTAGAAGAACTCTAAGATATACCTCTTTCACCATTCATAATTCGGGGTTAAAACATACGTACGGGATCGAGACCGGATATCACCCGTCCGACAGTCTGTTGTTCGGTTGGTACGTAATCCACATGACTCATAGGGTGGATTATCGATTCTTGTGTTCTGCCTTAAACTATTTATAGTTTTAGAGCCTAATTAGAAATATTGTCTTAGACTAGGAATAGCTAAGAGCTTGTTATGAAATGATTTAGCCTTAGATTAAGAATAATTTATAATTTAAGAGCACCGTGAGATATGGAATATAGTATATATCATGAAATGACTTGGAATAAAATATCGAGATTATCATGAACGCTTGAATCATATATTGTGTGCATGATATCAAATGGTTGATTATGGATTGAGATTCAATTTATGTGGATGTTCGATGCTTTAGATATGCATACTCAGCTTCACCGCTGAGCGTGTAGTGTGTTTTATTTGCTACACGCAGGTAGACATAATGAATGAAGTGATTGTTTCTGGTGGCAGACAGGGGCGAGACGGTCGTGATGGATGTGTGGTTTAAATAATTAATTGTGAATGTCATGTGACATGTTTTAAATTCGCTTCCACAACATTATTAAATATTCCGTATTTCTACAGTTATGTATTGAATATTACTTATGACGAATAAAGATATTTGAAGTGTTTTAAATTTTTACGATTTCCAAGTTAATATTTAGTCCGAAAAGGGCTGTAGACCTAGAAGGATTAGGGTGTTACACCAGAATTTAAACCCGACCCCGATCCTGAATCTATAGTTTTACAATAATCAATTTGACGTATCCCAATAATTTTAAAAAGATTAACTTTAATTTTTTTGTGTTTCTTTTTTACTCATTTTTTATTAAAGAGTTATAAAAATAATTATAAAAGACATACTTGATATAGTCGCAACTTGTCAAGAAATTATACGAAATGATAGACTTTTATGTTATAAAACATTCAGGTTTGAGTCGGGTCAATTTCGGGATCAGGTCAGGTCGGGTAAAATTATAAACCCACACATGACCCCACCCGATGTCAGGTTGGGGTACAAAATTTTGGGTCGGGTTTGGATTATTTTATTCTCGGTTCATGTTCAGATATTTTAATGATCGGTTGGGTCGGTTAAGATCAGATTGAGGTTGAATTGCCATCCCTACTCCGTAAGTGGTTTTAAGATGTTTTTTTCATCAAAGCGCTCGTATGATTTGTTTTTATGGGAATTTACTTAAATATTATTAAAACATAATGACTTTTATAATGTAGTACCATATGTTTTTATTTGACAATATAGTATCAATGTTACATTCAATGTACATTGGTCAATATTTTTGAAAATATTTTTTGAAAATATTTTTATTAATAACAAACAATTGACATAATTAAAAGAAATTAGTGCACAAATATTTTTATGCATTCTTAGTTTTTTACTCAACATTGTACTGCTTAGTTACAATTTTTTTAAAAAAAACTAGCTTAATTATAGTTTTCATTTTCTTACAAATAAAATTATAATTCGAGTTGTATTTCGAGGTAAGAAAGTATTATAAAAAGATAAGTTCAAGTACTCCCTCCGTCCCATAAAGCCATTCCCGTTTCAAAAAAATTACGTCCCTTAAAAAACCACTTTTATCCCTTATTTTTTCATACTTTATCTATCACATCATACCTTTTTCCTAATAATTTACACATCACATCTTACTTTTTACCCATCACATCATTGATATTTTTGGAAAGTCAACACACAATTATCCCTCCTTATTTTACCACTTTAATCAAACCGTCACTATCTTTATGGGACGGAGGGAGTATGTGAAAGTCACATCAAAAATATCACATAAACTTACTAAAAATTAACAAATAAAAATATATAATTGATTCATTAATTTAACATTTTAGTGGTAATGGTTCGGTTCGGTATTTATTTTTTAGATACCCGTCCCCTACCATTTTGAAAACGGTTCGGTTTGGTTCGGGATATAATTTACTATAACCATTTGAAATTTCGCTTTTCGGTTCGATACAATGTCGGCCTGGTTCGGAATAATGTCGATCGGACCGGTATTTTTGTCCACCCCTATCTATTATACCCATTCTTCAAAGATCAAAAAATAATCTTTGATCGATGTTTAATTTTTTCTGAGAAGTTAACAAAAAATTTGTAACACCCTAATCCGTCTAGGTCTGCAGCCCCTTTCGGACTAAAGTATTAACTTGGTAATTGTAATAATTTAAAACTTTTCAAACACTTTTTATTTATCACAATAATATTTTTCATAATAGGTACAGTACAGAGTATTCAACAATATTGCGGAAGCGAATTTAATATTGACATATCATAAATCATTTCAAACTTCTCACATCCATCCCGACAATCTCGCCCCATCTGCTGCTAGGATCACATTGGTCTTTCTATTTTACCTACGTGTAGCAAATAAAACATTTATCACAATAATATTTTTCATAATAGGTACAGTACAGAGTATTCAACAATATTGCGGAAGCGAATTTAATATTGACATATCATAAATCATTTCAAACTTCTCACATCCATCCCGACAATCTCGCCCCATCTGCTGCCAGGATCACATTGGTCTTTCTATTTTACCTACGTGTAGCAAATAAAACACACTACACGCTCAGCGGTAAAGCTGAGTAAGCATATCTAATGCATCGAACATCCATATAAACTGAATCTAAATTCATAATCAAATCATTTGATATCATGCACACAATGTTCATTTCAGACATTCATAGTTTTGATAATGTTCAATTCATATCAACACATTTTATTCAATTCAAATATTATTCTGACAGTGCCC
>OOIL02002240.1:158368-189501 GCA_900332095.2 Cuscuta campestris
TTCAATTCAAATATTATTCTGACAGTGCCCTTAAATTATTCTTAATCTAAGGCCAAATAATAACAACGCTCTTAGCTAATCTTAGTCTAAGGCCAGATTATAACGATGCTCTTAGCTAGTCTTAGTCTAAGGCCAGATCATAACAATGCTCTTTAAAAGGCAATTAATTATCAGACACTTAAACTATCATTAGTTTAAGGCAATCGATTTCGGACACTTAACTATAGTCAGTTAAGGCAATCAGACACTTAAACTATCACTAGTTTAAGGCAAATGATTCAGACACTTAACTGTAGTCAGTTAAGGAAACAACAACAATATGGCAATTGGTCAACATTGGATCGGGCATTCCCAAACGAGTAATCCTCTAGCTTGGTCTACGAATCCCGTTTATGCATTTTTATCTAATTCATCGAATATTCATGTTTCACAAATCCATACTAATATGAGATATATTCTAGAGGTCTTCTAGATAGCCTTAACATTAATTCTCTAAATGTGTATATCTTAGAGTTCCTCTAGATACCTTTAACACTACAAATCATTTCATAATTATAACTGTATTCATTTTACTCATGATTCGATCATAAATACTTATTTTAATCAGTGGGTTCATTACTCATAATCATCCATAATATTCATTTATCATAATCATCAATTAACATAACCAATGATAACAAATAGCGGCCTAGCTTCGAGTGTTAACACCCGAACTTACCGTCATGCAACACATATCATTTTTAGTTGTTAAAAACATCATTTTTATTGTGGTAAATCATTTTTATAATGATCATAATCAATTGGTATTAAAAATAGGATTTTAGAGCTCAAAAATAGCATTTTCAGACAAATTTTCGGATCAGGACTTCAGGGGATCGATCCAGCCCTCCGGATCGATCCAAACTATGAAAAATCACTCCCAGGGGATCGATCCAAGCCCCTGAATTGATCCAGACAGTGGGTTTCAGCTTATTGTTCATCTTCTTCAACCTTCGGTCCATTTTTGGGAAAATCCATTTTCAGACGCTGAACTTCAACGAAACTATATAGGGATGTTCTCCAAGGTTCATAGGTCATTTTGGCATCATTAATTCATAGTTTAAACATCAAATTCATGGTTTATGATTCTTGGTTCTTCAAGCATGTCAAACACAAAACTCAACCAAATGAGCGTTTATGAACGTAGAAACGATCTATACGAACATTCTAGTCACTAGATATATCAACGGGCTTACCTCGAAGCTTATCGAGGTTTTGAGAATTTTCCGGCGAGACTTCCGGCGAGGTTTGTGGCTAGCTCCGGCGACTTCACCCCAAATTGACAGCCCCACTTTGTTTTCTACACTCACAGCTTCATCTCAGAGTTTATTTGAAGGAATTTGATGAAGAAATGGATGAGATTGGGTTCCTTTTATAGGAGAAGAAGTGAAGAAGAAGACATGGGTGTGACTCAGGATTCCATTTCTTCGTTGGTGATCGATTTAGTGCGCAGGACGGCGGATTTGTAGGATTTCACACGCCGTTCACTGATTGGGACTAATTTTGGTCCCAGTCGGGGTACACTTTTTGGTCCAACTTTCTCTGAATTGAATTCCGTTTGCACCGTTGTGATCAGACAATTAAACTCTATCCAACGAGATATAATTTTTATATTTATTCGTTATANGACCTTTATCATAAAAGGTTCTGATATTTAATTTATTCTCATTTGTTCTAATGATTTATTTCAATAAATCATTTCAAAGTTTACGTCATAAATATTTTCTTCATCTATTCTTGATTTGGGTCTGTACTCAGGTTCCCAATCAAGACCACACAAATAGTCAACAAATTGGGTTTATCTCTATGAGATTTACCCTGCTTATGATATTGGATATCAAAACACATTTTATTTCGGCCCAAAGTCCAACAACAATTTATTTTAATCAAAATCAATTTGATTAATTGATTATTTATTTATTAATAATTCTAGGGTATATTTTGGGGCGTTACAAAATTTCCTTGCATTGGAAGAAAGATTACTTTTTTCCAAACAACGAAAAATGTGGATAAAAAATAATTACCTTAAGAAAAGGCTCTCCTGAAAAAATATTTTTTTCCCAATCACACGCGATGAAAATAAACTCAGTCAAGCTTTGTTGACCGAAACATGCATGATCATAATTTTGGGATGGAAGAAGCATTGACTCATTGAGGCGTGAAGGAATGCCACATACTTAAAGGTGTGAGGTGTGGGGATCGGGAAGGCTAAAGGGCATCAGGAAGCTAAGTTGGGGCCCATGCCCATACCCTTCCCGATGCCACCTTCGGCTGAGCTGGCCACCACAAGGGGTGGTGGCCGGCTCGGAGTCTGCAACCGCACCGAGTAATCCCAATAGTGGGAGTACAACGTACAACAAGGAAAGGGAGAAGACGTAGAAATGGTCAATTAGGTCCAAATTATGGAGACAGAAGCAAAAGCACAAATAAGGAATGATCACCCACACAACTAACCTAATATAGCATTAATTAGTAGCCCAAAAAAGGTTAATGGATTGGGACATTACACAAACAAGGAAAAGGCTACCCTAAAGTCTTTATAAACAGGCAATCATTTCAAAACCACCATTTATATATATAGTTCGTTGGGATTCACTATTACAACATGAATTTCTTTATTAATTATTCAGGTTTTTTGAGCATCATCAATATTTTAATTTAAAATAATTGTCATTTTCGTAAGTTTAGATCCTAAATTTTAGATTCCAATTAAAACTAAGTCCAAACGAAAAACATGCTCGTAAAGTCGCAACTTGAAATATGGGCCTCATATATGAGACTCCGTATAAAAATGAATTAATTTTTTTATTTATCTGTTCACTTGCTTTGATATTATATAGTAGGGGTTTATGTGATATTATCTCTGTCCCACAAAAAAAATTTACTTTGATAAAAAACGAGATTTAAGAAATGTGTAGTATTAGTGTTACTTTTCAATTTTGCCTTTACTTTATTGTAAGATTGGAAATGATGTGATGACTAAATTAGTAATGAATAGATATGATGTGATAAACATATTAATTAAATGTAGACATTCTTTTTAAACATGTGAAATGTGAAAGTGAAAATGGTTTTTTAGGTTCGAGGATGTATAAAAATTGGAAGGATAATAAATAAATAGTTTTAATTCGACTATTTTTTTACTATTACAACATGTTATGAGAACATCACTACTCATTTTCCTCTATTCTTCTTCCACATCATTTAGAGCACTTAAAATGAGTGTGACGCTCGAGGCGTCATCACCCTTTTAACGCCAGGTTAAGGAGTGTTAAACACTGCCTCCTAAAGCTTCATCGGGATTTTTCTTCGTTTTGCGAACTGGGAAGATCATTATCGGACGGAGGGAGTAATTAATAATAGCAATTCCGGCATTAACAATGCTAGCAGCAGATATAATGGAAAAAAGAAAAGAAAAGAAAAGAGGAGTACGTAGGTAGGTAGCTAGGCTAGGCTAGGCTAGGCTAGTGGCGCCTGGCCGGCGAAGAGAGAACACATCGGCATTGGCTGCTGGCTGCTGCAACTGATCATATCCCATCAAATGCAACACTACTGCGTTTCTGCATGCCCTTTCTGATTTGATTTATCCCACAAAAATCATATCATATCCAAATCTCTTATTCCTCCTCGATCCTCCTAAACGTACTACTAATTAATCACCTTTCTCTTTAATGCTCGGAGGAGACGCAGTTCAGCGTTTGATATAATTAAGAATGCTACAAGAAAAAGATATGATCCTGCTTTCGAAGCATGCTGGCTAGGATCGATGACGACAACCATGCAAAGCACCATGCAAAGCATGAAGGCTCTGCAAGTATATATCAAGCACGGAACCCAATCGCTATGCCACCATATTGAGAGTATGACTCAATTTACTTCATCTCAACCAATCATGTGATCAGTACTGAAGAATCCTCGTAAATGAAGTTCATTCCTTTTAAAATAAAGTAATGAAAAATAAAATCCATACCATACAACGTAGTTTAGTTACGTTAGGTGGTCTATAGGAGTGAAAATGAAGATAATGCCCAAATTTCCTATCTGTAGTGTTACACTTCACGATCACCAATTCTAAATCAGCAGTCATACAATGCCACACCCACATTGGTATCTAATTGTACTCATCATCCCTATCTCACTCATTTTACACACATACTCGTAGTATTTTACTTCATGTACGGCGTACAATAATTAAACAAATTATAATATTCTTTAATATTTATCTATTCCTACTTAAATTAAATTATACTCCCTCCGTCCCTAAATAGATTACAATTTTTTTTTCTCCTCTCGATAACTTTTGTTTGTTTACGCAATTTCATTAAGTATTTGATAAAATAAAATATTCTTGTCACCTCTTGTTTTGTAGATTTTTTGACGTAGTTTTTTAATATGTAATTTTTATCTTATTGATATACCAATTTGTAAATAAAATGATTTCAAGAAGTAGGAAATTTTTCTTCGTACCCCGCAATTTGTAATCTATTTAGGGACGGAGGGAGTATCTTTTTTATTTGCATAAATAATTTACTTTTGAGTTTTTTTCCTAATTTTTTATTTACTTTTTCCCATCTAATCCTTTTTTTTGTTTATTTTTTGTCTTTGCAATTTTAAATGCATTCATATCAAATCAAATCAGATTAGATCTGATTTAATCAAAATTTATTTTAGCTATTAGATCAAAATTATTCAGATCTAGTAAAGAGATAATGACTCGATTTACATTTGGAGAAAATGCTAGATTCACAAACAAAATGGTCACAAAATTCACAAACTTACTATTTGTGAACTTTAATTAAAAAGTTAAATAGTCTAAAATAATTTCTAAATGAAAATTTAAATCTAAAATAGTAAATTTGTGAAGATTGAGATCATTCTGTTTATGAACCTAACATTACTCTTACATTTGTATACTCCAAACATGTTACTTTTGAGATAGGGGAGCAGTGGAAAACTTAATAATGTCAGAAAAGCAGAGAATTAATAGGGGGCTCAGCTCAGCGCAGAGCCACTGCAGAAGATTTTGTTACAACCGTGATTTGACCAATGCATTAAACTCCTAAACCAAATTTACCCCTAATTAAAACCCATTCCAAATTTTTAAATGCATCACTTCATGCATCTCCTAAAAAAATTTACATATTTGTCCCACATTCCTCTCTCTCATATCTTTCTACTCGTTGCGCAAAATAAAAAAAAATTCAAATTTTTTCCATTTATTTTATTTAAATATTGATATAGAAATAAAAAAAATAATGATGCATGCTTTACTTTATGTCATCAATATGCGATTAAAATCAATTTTACTTTTTCTCACTAATCATCCCTCTGGGTGTGACGGGCCCCTTGCCCTTTGGGGATGGGCTCATCAATTTATTTTTTAAAAATAAAAGGTCTGAGTATGAGATTAATTCATTACACATGTAATTAAGCATAAATTGGTAATAATTGAGTGGTAAAAAACTGTTAGAGAGTGAGAACAATTTATTTTTTGCTTTCTTTAATGAGAAAACACAAAGTTCTTAATTTAGTTTTTTTCTTATGTTTTACTCATATTTAGTCTTTCCTCCAACAATATATTGTAGGCTATGTTAGAGTATATAACAATCATTCATGGGCCACAACCACAAGCTTGAGCTTTTGATTGAGTTGGTTCTTTGACATTGTATCAAAGCATTGATGACCAAGAGGTCACAAGTTCAAAACTCACCGCCACCCAATTTAAAAAAAATTAAGGTTTCACGTGCAAAGCTCAAAGAAGTCACGCCTGCACGTGAGGGGACGTGTTAGAGTATATAACAATCATTACTGGGCCACAACCACAAGCTTGAGCTTTTGGTTGAATTAGTTCCTTGACAAGCTACATGATATTTCAAAACTTTTTAAAATGAAAAAAACATAAAGTAAATTTTTTTTGTGTTGTTAAATTAGTAAGTTGGAAATACTTCATCCAACTTTATTATGCATGACTTTGATGCAATTCTTTCAAAATGTGCAACCTTTGACTTATAAGGACTTTAAAATTTTGAGTTCACAAAGTTTATAGAAGAAAGTATTTCTTATTTTTGATCCCAGCTTTATAGAAAGTATTAAAAGTGAAAAACGTATGAATGAATTTTATTTAGAAGATGAGACGCATTTTTAAAAGTTGCTATTAGAGCACTAGAAATGCTCCTTAACTCCGGGGGCATTTTTGTCATTTTAACGCAAAGGGGCATTAAACACCGCCTCCTATGAGCTTCATCTTGACGTTAAGGTTTAACGGACAGAAGAGAGGCGGGCTCCACTCAACGGCTACAATGTCGCTTCCAAAAAAACCCTATATGTATTCAATCTCATTTTCAAAAATAAAAGTAAAGTTTGTACTAAATAGGACTAAAACATAATGACTTTTCCAATGTAGGACTTAAACTTTTTTATTCCTTAAATAGGACTTAATAATGACCTAGTGAGAGGAATAATGTCCAGTAATGATGAACATTTACTTGAATAATGACTACTTGATAATGGCCAAAAGTCCAACATTGGGAAATAAAAACATATGGTCCTATATTGGGAAAGTCATTATGTTTTAGTCCTATTTAGGTAAATTACTCAAAATAAAAACACAAACATAAGTCTTTGTCTTTATTTTGACTCTTCTATCTAAAAAAATATTCACGTTTTTATCTTAATTTTTATCTTAATTTTTAATTTGACCAGATTTTTAATCTGGTCAAATCACGTTTTTATCTGCGCTGATCTTGAATCCATTCGATTCCTCCGTTCCTTCGTCTGATCTTGAGCCAAACGAGTAAGCAATGTTGATTTACCAAACATACAAGAATAATCCAACGTTGTTCGATACACAAACCTCGAGTCGGTTATGGAGACTCAACCAAAACCAAGTGCACCAAAAAAATGTACGCCGATCGAAAGTCACAAAATGGATACCGACAAGTCGATGACGGAGGCGGCACGGTCAATTCAAAAGTGGACGTTGGAGGAAGAATCATTATTGGCGTTCGCTTGGGTTGATGTCTCGGAGCATCCTATCATTGGTAAATTTTATATTTTTTAAATAAATACATTGTATATATGTTCTTTTTTATATATTTGTGTTAAATTATTTTTTCGTTCAACTCCGTAATTCTTAAAGGTTCTGAGCAAACAATGGGTGTGATGTGAGATTGTATCGATGAGAAGATCTTTGCGATAAAGCAAAAAGATGCCTCCTATCAAACTGCGAGACCAACTCGATCACTTCCAAATGGGGCCACATCAACAGAAAAATTCGAAAGTTTATCGGATCTTACGAGGAATGCTCTCGATCCTAGAAGAGCGGGATGAACGATGTATATGTTCTACGGCAAGCCACTGCCCGGTATCAACACGACAAACACCAAGGCAAGGTCCTCGTCGATCTGTGGAGAGTTTTAAGTCCATTGAAATGGTGACAACTCAACAACTCTGAGGCCGGATCGTCAAAGAAAAGATCCTCCGCCAAGGTTGAGGCCAATGGCACTATCGATTCGTCGGAATAAAGGCCTCCCTTCAACGTAGACGACTCCGATGATGAGTACTCCATTCCACGGCTGATCGGAAGAAAGAAAGCAAAATCTATTACCTGAGGCTATGCAGGGTCCGACTCTGTTTCATCTCACAACGATATTGGCCGGGCAATGGTTAAACAATCGCGGGTGTTTAATACTCTGTATTAATAAAGAAGAGAGGCAGAAACGAATGTAACAGAAGGAGCTGGAAATAGTAGAAATCGACATTGATACGTGCAGTGAACGGCTTCAACCGTATGCATTTCGAGAGAAGATAAAAAGAGATCAAGGCTAACTATAATTTACTTTAGTTTTTTATTGTACTTTTTTTTAAATCTAATTTTTTTATTGAATGTAATTTTTTTATTTTTTATTTATTTTTAATAAATTATTATCGTTTAAACTCAAGTAATTAATAAAATCTTACTAATTTAACTTTAGAAAATGTGTATTAAAATTATTTAAAAATAAAGGTTTGAATCCCCAATTTGAAGCTCTGGGGCTTCAAACCTATTTCCATTAAAATTGTTATGTAAGTTAAAAGGGAATAAAAGCTGATGTGGTAGAGAGAAAGGGTATGAAGCCTAGGTTTGAAGCCCGGGGTCACGATCATTTCTAGTGCCCTTATTCTCTCTCGATAACTTTTATTTGTTGGTATGTTCTCATTAATTATTTGATAAAATAAAATATTTTTGTCATTTCTTATTTTGTATAACTTTTGATATAGTTTTTAAGTATGAAAATTTTATTTTTTAATTTTAATACTAACTTGTAAATAAAATCAATTTAAAAATCATAGAATTTCGCACATCATTTGAATAGGAAACTTCTTTTTGGGATGAAGGGAGTATAACACAAAAAACAATAAAGATTTTTACTGAAAAACAGTTTGTACATGATGGACAAGGATTCTACCAGAATACCCGATTCGGGGATTGGGTAGAGTTATTATTAGATATTTAGAGCTTGAGAGTACAATATAGTTTGCTAGGTTTTGCTTGAGGGAGCTAATGTCGTCCCTTCCCTATTTATAGGGTTCCTATCATACATCTTAAGAAAACAACAACTAAGGAATCAAAATCGCGCATGATTCTCCATTGATGCGTAAAAGTCGCCGCTCTTCCGTACCCTAGCCGCGGCGTTCCTCTTTTGGTTGCGTGTCCACCACGGATCGACAGTTCCGCGGGGTGGGTCAACTCAGGCCCATTCCTCCATCTCCAGACCCAGATCTTCAGCAGGCTCCGTTAGGTTGTGGGTTGCAAAGGGCTTTTGAACTTGGCTGCCTGACTCGGCTATCCCCCATAGTACCAAATTAGCAAACTTTTATATTAATTTCTAATAGTGTAGTTATTTGTTAAAATTTTTAATTATATTTTATTGACTTTGACATTGTAATTAAGTTTATGTTGAAAGAAAAAATTAATTTAATCATGTATGATTGTATGAAGTGTTTAATAATTAAAAGTGGGGACTAAATGAACCAAAAAAAGAATCAACTGTCAAAAAACCAACTCAACTAAACGTCCAAACTTGCATATATAATTAAACACTATCCAAAAATAAAGATCCCCAATATAAAGAAAGTTAAACACTATCCATTAAATTAAACACTATCCAAAAATCTGGTACAACATCACCAATATTGCATATATAATTTTTATGGGATGACTCACATATATTTTTACTCAAACACTTCTAAATTTAAATAATTACAACATATGTTTTATTCTTATTTTTTGAACGAAATGCGTTTTAAGTATAGATTATGTTTTGCTTATATTTTATTTTAATTAAACTAGTGTATATATTTTGTTTTTCATTTTGCTATTAAAAAAGTAAACGAAAGAGATTTGTACAATTTTTGCGCTTACTATGAGCCAGGCATTGTAGATGTCACTGAGAAGATGAACGAATCTCAAGACACACCCATATCCGTAGTAGAGAAACACAAAATATCCTAATAGCGGAAATTAGTGTTACTTTGTATTAGTTTTTTCAATTAATTTAGTTTATATTTTCTTATTTTATTATTATACTACAAAACGAAGGGAGAAAAAAAGAAGAAGCCTAAAAGAATTAAAAAAAAATTACCGCCAATAAACCCAAAAAAAAAGCAAAACAAAAAATCAATAAACCTGAAAATAAAAAAACAATTTTTTTCTTCTTTTTTAAAAGAAAGAATTTCTTTTTTGAGTAGAAATAAGTTAATTTCAAATACTCCATCCGTCCCAAAAAGAATGCAACATTTACTATTTCGGTCCCTCGATATTTTTTGTTTGTTTATTCGTTTTGGTTGACCATTTGATAAAATAAAAATTTGCAAAAATTTGTAAAAATTTTGATATACTTTTAAACGGTGTAATTTTTACCTTTTATTTCTCTACCAATTTATAAATACAAAGATTTTAAAAGAGATGATATTTTACACGTTGTTCGAAATGTGGCGAACAGTGTGAGAAGGAAGGAGTAAAAAATAAAAATGTAATCATTACAGTGATAGTGAAGCACTAAGAGTGTGAACTGAGTGGAGTTCGTTAATATAAGGGGAAAAAAGTAAAGTAGAGTAAAACATTGAAAATATTAGAATTACTCTAAAGTACCAAAATAAGACTTTCATGTTTTATTTCCCGAAATAGGACTTTACACTTTGGTAATGTGGCACTGTACATGTGCACATTACTATACTTTTTTGGTAATGTAAATGACCATGTTTGGTAATGTAAGTCCTATTTCAGAAATAGAAACATGGAAGTCCTATTTTGGTATATATTCAATGTTTTAGTCTTACTTTGGTTTTTTCTCTCTTGATTATACCAAAAATTCCATTTTTTATTCCCGAAATATGTGTTAAAGTACATTTGCATTACCAAACGTGGTCATGTATATTACCAAAAAGTATAGTAATGTGCATGTGTACAGTGTCACATTACATCCACATTACCACAGTGTGAATTCCTATTTCAAAAATAAAAATATGGAAGTCTAATTTTGGTACTTTTTCTATATTATAGTCTTATTTAGGTGATTTCTTTCAATATAATGTTGACTGACTACTAATTTGAGGTGAGTAGTGATGAAATGCTATAGATGGCCACGATAAACAAAATCAGATCTAATTATAATAAAGTTTTATTTAATGGATGAGTTTCATTCCCGCGGACTCTCAGACTTGACCGAACGGTCACTGACAGAAGGTTAATTGGAAGAAGGTATATTAAATTTTTGTCGCAGACTAGTGATAAAACATGCACCTAATAAGAGCATCTCCAACCATATCATTTTAACTTGCTAAAAGTTATAATATACGAAGTAACTAGTTTACGGAGTAACACTTTTATTCTTCTCCAAAGGGCATGCTTTATTTTAGCAAGTTTGCCAAAAAATGAATTTGGTTTGCTAAATATGACAAGTCCCTCAAAATTTAGCTAGTCAATACTTAAAAAATGAAATAATAAATAATAGTTGGAGAATGAAGCAAAAAGTGCTTGCTATATCACTATTTACTTGCTATAATATAAAAATAACAAATCCATATAACAAGCATGGTTGGAGATGCTCTAATACTTGAAGTAAAATCTCATTTAAGGTAAATAAAAAGAGGGGAAAACACAAGGATCGGTCTCATACGTCATTTCTAATATTCTACAGGGACAAGTTAGTAAATGCAGCGAGCCACAGAACTCAAACAGTTTTTTTAACCTCACGCCGAAAAATAATTGCGATCTAGTTGAACGCTGTTACGGATTACGGAGTATTTATTTTCCCTTAATACTGCGCTTGTTTTTTTACCGTAAGCTAAGGCCTTGTTTGGTATCGGAGTATATACGCCCTAACTTTGTATTACATTCGTCCTATATTTATTTTCTTAATTTTAACTTCAATGATTTTTTTAAAGTTAAGAGATCTTACCAAATGTTTTTTTGTTTGGGAAAAGATCTTTTTATTTTCATTGGTAACAATTAAAATAATGTAAAGTCAAAATGAGATCATATATAGCGGGAGGATGGAGCAATTTTTTTTGAAACGAACTAAGATAAAAAATGAGATAATTAATTCCCAACAGAAAGAACATGATAATACGCCAATAAACGAAATTGGGACACCCACAATTATGAGAACAAAACCCAATCTCAAAAGATGAAAAATGTAGTGAAAATGATTTTTTAATTAAATGTGAAAGTATGAGAACAATGTCAATCTAGTTTTTGTCTAACACCTCTTTCTTAGATTCTTGGTCGTATATTCGATCTTCAGTAAATGTAATAACTCTATGTGCTCAATGAGTTGAGAATGTATGATTAAATAATAAATTATAATAAAATTATTAGTATTCAACAAAAATTTAGAATGATATAGAGTCTATCAATAACAATGACAATGAATTTGGACTTGAGTCTAATTCTTAACATTCTCGAGATTTGATACTTCCCATCTCAATATATTTGCAATTTGTATTTTTTCGAACCAAATTGGAAGAACTTTAATCATTAATTGTTCATAATTTGTAATACATATTAAAAAAATAAAATCAAGTTTTGAAATTTTTAACAAGATAAATCTAATGAAATCATTTTTGTTACAACCTGCCCCCACCTTGATCGTAAGTGTCTGCTCATAGGATTGTAGACTGGCTCCACAAACTAACACAAGTCTACGTTTAACTTTAGAGTTCCTAAACGATGAGCTTGTAAAATAATCAAATAGTTCTTATTTCTCAACCACTTGTTATGTGAGTACAAGGGATAATTTAAAAGGACACCCCCCACATTTATTTAACAGAGCTCTCGAAAAAAAGATGCTCATTGTTAGTATAAGTAGTACTATCAATTTTCTTTAATTGAGTGCTATCCATTCCATATTAACTCGGGGTATTACATTTACCCCCATTTAGTAATGCAACGTCCTCGTTGCACTATTTTTCAAGCCCCTAGATATTCCACGCTAGGTGAAATATGATCTCTTGGCTCGTTATAGTCGTAAGGTTGGGCCGATACCATTTGTAACACCCCGGCGGCCCGGCCCCCACCCTAGTCGAAAGCATTTGCCTATAAGATTATAGATTGGCCCACAATCCTATACATGTCGTTTCCGTGCCCTTTGTCCTCACTTGTGCGCATCCGGAGAATTTTCCAGGGGGTTCTCATCCTTAAATTGCTTCAAGTCCAACATGTTTAACATTAGAGTTTCTAAGTGATGAGCTCACAAAAATAAGATTCTTCTTGTTATGAGTAGTACTATCAAACTTTTTGAGCATTTTCCATTTTCTATTAACTCGGGGTATTATAATTTTTATACTAATATACTCCATATATTACAATTTTTATTTAATTGAACTAATTAAAAATTTATCCAATTTGACTCGAAAAATCAAACTGAATGAATAGAGTGACATAAAACTTGTGCAAGGAAGCCCGTGATGTATTACGTCTAGTATAATTAATTTTTCTTTTCTTTTGTTGGACTCTCTCATTTGACCGGTCAAAAGTAATTTTTTCCATATGTTTCCCCTCTCTTTTCTCCAAAACCAAACAAGGTATATTTAAAACACCAAGGTTCAAGTGACATTGAACCTTGATGTTATAGAATGACACGGGGGCGTTCCGGTACCCCGTTCGTAAAATTGACGGTTCCTAACCCCACGGTAAACCCCTCCATCCGGCCCTGATCCGAACACACCCCCACCCCCTTCAATTGCACCCCACAAGTTGATTTTGACTTTGGAGTCAAATTTTGACTCCAAAGTCAAAATCAACTTGTTGGGTGCAATTGAAGGGGGTGGGGGGTGTGTTTTCGGATCGGGCCCGGGTGGGAGGGGGGTTCATCGGGGGAGTTAGGGGGTAAAAACCGTCAATTTTACGAACGGGGCATCGGAGCGCCCCCAGGTCATCCCATGACATCAATGTTCAATGTCACTTGAATCTTCCCCTATTTAAAAAATTTGGCCAAAAGAAAAAAAACATGCTTAGCGGTAAGCCATTATTTACATATGGAGCTATTTTTTGCTTTATTTATGCAATTTCAATCAGAAATTACTCAAAATTTCTACTCCGTAAATTACAGCCATGGTTAAAAAAGAAATTGAAATAAAGAGAAATAGACAAGAACAATGAACAGCGCACCAGCTACTCCTACAGAGTCACAGCACAGTTGCAGCAGCGTATAAACACTGGCGCTTCGATTTCTGAGCCAAAGCTTTTAACTATCCTCTCTCTCTCTCTCTCTCAAGCCGCCTAGCCTCAAGCTGGTTCATACAAGACTAAACTTTAATTTCTTGCATTCTTGAGGGTGCATCTGGGTTTCCATTTCTTGTTGAAAAAACGGATCTTTCTTTGTGGGTTTTATCTATTCTATCATCTAATTCTGCTAGATTAAGAGTGTGTGGGAAATTTTCAATCTTTCTGTTTTTTGTTTGTCTTTTAACTTCTCTGGGAGTTCCTTCGTTCCATTAATAGGCATCAAGAAAAGAATAAGCAAAATGCTACCGTTGGGTTTTCCGAATATGGCTCAATACATTTGCTAATTGGCTGCTTTGAGCGTTGCCGCAAAAGGGTCTTGCTGTTTCTCAAAGTGGGGTTCAATTTTCTTTGTTTGTGGAAGTTTGGGGTTTGACAGTGGGGGGTAAAAAACCAGTGATTTTTTTTAAATGTTATGTTAGCATTTTGCGGTGGAATGGGTGGGTGATGTATGTTTCTCCCTTGGTCACGCGTTTGATAACAGCTGCTTTATTGAAAGGTTTTATCTTGCGCAAGAAAACAGTCATTTTTTGTCTGCATATGGAGGGAGTGAGACAATTTGGTTGCATAGCTTTAGTTTTGCAGTTTTGGATGTACCCACAATTGTAAGGTTAGGCGTGAAGTGTGTTTCTCAGCCTTCTCATCACCTCTCATAAAAAAGAAAGAAAGAAAAGGAACCCCAAAAAGAATCTTCCGGTTCAATCGAGATCTCCCCTTTAATCTGTCTGAGACTACAAGAAAGGAGAAAAGACAGAACCCAGAAAAAGATAAGTTCTTGAGAGTTCAGAGAATCTTGTTTTTTTCTTTCTTGTGAACATATAAAGCCAGTTGCAGAGAAAATATCTGGGGTTTAGCTTTGAAGAAGTCTTGAAAAAACCCAATGGCTTTGGTTGCGGCGCAGCAGCATCAGAGGGAGAGTAGCAGTGGGAGCATTGACAAACACTTAGATTCCGGCAAGTATATCCGGTACACGCCGGAGCAGGTGGAGGCTTTGGAAAGAGTGTACGCCGAGTGCCCGAAACCAAGCTCTCTCCGCCGGCAACAGTTGATCCGGGAATGTCCCATTCTAGCTAACATTGAACCTAGACAGATCAAAGTCTGGTTTCAGAACCGAAGGTTAGCTCAAGAGTCATTATGCTGCTTTACATTTTTTTTTTTGTAATTTCTTAATTCATTGTCCAAGTTCAACCTCTGTAGATTTTGCTGCACATTTCCATAAATGAAGCTTGATTTGTCATCTTCTTGTTGTTTTTTCCACTGTTTAAAGAATTAATAAAGGGCCTACTTTGCCGTCTATTGTTGACCTTAACGGTAATGAATCTTGAAAAAATCATATCAATGTTTTCTTGCACGAATCCTCACTGGTGCACGATTTTTGGCAATTATGTCTGGAATTTTGAATCGATTGCTGAACTTAAGATTACTGTATGTCAAATGGACTTGATTTTATTTTGCAATTATTTTAGTATAATTTTGGCAATAATTTTATCAATGGAAAAAAACCCAATTTTTTACGAATTCGTAAAAAAAGATATGTTAAAAGTTAAGAAAAAAGTGAACTTCTCCTTGCTGCAGATGTAGGGAAAAGCAAAGAAAAGAGGCTTCTGGTCTTCAGGCTGTGAACAGAAAATTAAGTGCAATGAACAAATTATTGATGGAGGAAAACGACCGCCTGCAGAAACAAGTTTCTCAGCTTGTGTGTGAAAATGGCTTCATGCGCCAACAACTGCATACTGTATGTGTTCGCTTTTAGCGCCGTGAGTATGAATTTTACAACAATCTATTGGTCAATATTTACAAGATGTGACTTGTTTTAGGTACCAACACCCACAGATGCAAGTAGTGATTCAGCAGTATCAACCTCCCAACATTCTAGAAGAGATGCAACGAATCCTGCAGGGTAATTCAAGCTTTTATTTTTTTTAGCACTAGAGCTCTTGTCTGAATTTTTTGGTTATTGTTTGTTTATTCTTGTTTTTTTTGCAGACTACTCTCAATTGCAGAAGAAACATTGGCAGAGTTCCTTTCAAAGGCTACAGGAACGGCTGTGGATTGGGTTCAGATGCCCGGGATGAAGGTTGGACTGCCGTATACTATAACAACTTGCTTAGAAGCCTAATACTACAAGGGAGAGGATTTCTAGAGGAAACCAATTATGATTTTTTTTTGAAACCAAATACTACATTTGTATAATAATGTAAAGACTAAGATATCAAGATTGATGTTAAAGATTTCAAAAACTAAATATTTGTTCGGCTTTATTACCGAAATTCTCATTGTCAAAGTTGTGAATTGTGTATTGGCAGCCTGGTCCGGATTCGGTTGGGATCTTTGCCATCTCACATAGGTGCAGTGGAGTCGCAGCACGAGCATGTGGTCTTGTTAGTTTAGAGCCTACCAAGGTAAGTTCTTTTGCAAGCTAACTATGATCCGTTCCCTACAATCTTCTAGGGAATCTCAGAATTAGTTTCTTTCTCTAATTTATCTCTTTGCAGATTGCTGAGATCCTCAAGGATCGTTCTTGTTGGTTCCGTGATTGTCGAAATGTTGAAGTCTTCACCATGTTTCCTGCTGGAACTGGAGGGACTATCGAACTTCTCTATTCTCAGGTAAACTAAGAGAAAGCCATTGAACTTGATCATTTCAAACAACTTAATTTTTTCAATGTCAATTCATGGAACATTTTGGCCAGATATATGCTCCAACAACATTGGCTGCTGCCCGTGACTTTTGGACACTAAGATACACAACCACCCTGGAGAATGGCAGCTTTGTGGTATGCGTATGGAATAAAGAACTATGATATATTAACCATATTTTGGTTCTTGATGTGCAAAATAATAATGTCTTTTTACCAGATTTGTGAAAGATCACTTACGGGTACAGGGGCAGGCCCGCATCCAGCATCAGCATCTCAGTTTGTTAGAGCTGAAATTCTTCCTTCCGGATATCTCATTCGTCCATGTGAGGGTGGAGGATCAATTATACATATTGTTGACCACCTTAATCTTCAGGTTTGCTCTCCATCTAGTTCTATTATAACTTACTGTTGATCTTTTTACCACAGTAACTTGTGCAGTTCAATTCAACTAAAGACTCTGATTAATCAGGCCTGGAGTGTGCCCGAGGTGTTGCGCCCACTTTATGAATCCTCAAAAGTCATTGCCCAGAAGATGACAGTTGCAGTGAGTCTACAATCATTCTGTCACTGTTTTTATGCGCCTTATAGAGTTGTGTGACATGAGTGTAAATGTTGTGTTTCCAGGCACTGCGATATATCAGACAAATCGCGCAAGAAACTAGTGGTGAGGTTGTTTATGGTCTGGGAAGACAGCCAGCTGTTCTAAGAACATTTAGCCAGAGATTAAGCAGGTCTTTTTTTACATCTTTTAGAGGAGTTATTTTTTTGTAAGGTGGTTCTTGTTAACATTATTTTTTGCAGAGGGTTCAATGATGCAGTTAATGGATTCAATGATGATGGTTGGTCTATACTGAGCTGTGATGGTGCTGAAGATGTTACTATTGCCATAAACTCAACCAAAAATTTTGGCCCCACTTCTGGCACACATCAAATGCTTGGAGGTGTTTTATGTGCAAAGGCATCTATGCTACTACAGGTGAATTTTGAACAACAGTTCACACATGTTATCTTTGAATGTTCATTGCATCAGTAAATCACTGTTTTCTAAGTTATTTTGAGCACCCAGAATGTCCCGCCAGCTGTACTAGTCCGTTTCTTGAGGGAACATCGTTCCGAGTGGGCTGATTTTAATGTGGATGCCTATTTTGCTGCTGCTTTGAAATCAAACTCTTATTCTTACCCCGGAATCAGGCCTACAAGGTTCACTGGGAGCCAGATCATCATGCCACTTGGGCAAACTATAGAACACGAAGAGGTGTGTTTGGTTAATGAGCCAATGTGTTTAACCTTTATGTCAGCATGTAGTCTTAAGTTTTCTAATAATGCTATCAGATGCTTGAAGTCATCCGGCTTGAAGGGCATGCTCTTGACAATGAGGATATTTTTATGTCAAGAGACATAACAAGGGACATTCATCTCTTACAGGTTCTCTTTATTAACAAAAGTTTTGTTTACAGGAAAAAAATGCAAGAAATCCTTAAACTAAAAATGTTAACTCTAGCCATGGGTATTCTTGTCTAGATGTGCACGGGAATCGATGAGAATGCAGTGGGAGGGTGCGCAGAACTTGTTTTTGCTCCAATCGATGAGACTTTCCCTGATGATGCTCTATTGATACCATCCGGCTTTCGCATCATTTCCTTAGAATCAAAATCAGTTAAGTCCATTTACTACTAGTCATCGAAATAACACATTTTTAAGGTGTGCCTTTTTTCACCTTTGAAAAGTTTTATGGGATGGAGGAAGTACTGTCCATTTTTTCCCTCCATTTTGGACAAGTTTCTTATGCTATTTTCTATGCTGGCCAGAATGACGTGCAGGACACACTCACAGTTCAAAGAACACTTGATTTAACATCAAGTCTTGAAGTCGGGCTGGCGGGAAATCAGTGCGGGACCCAGTCCAGTTATGCGCGGTCGGTCTTGACCATTGCGTTCCAGTTCCCGTTTGAGATCAACCTGCAGAGTAACATTGCTATAACGGCAAGGCAGTATGTGCGCAGTGTGATTTCGTCTGTTCAGAGGGTTGCAATGGCAATATCCCCAACCCCAACTGGTCCTATTGGTGGCCCCAAGTTATCCCTCACGTCTCCGGAAGCTGTACCACTGGCTCAGTGGATCTGCCAGAGCTATAGGTTTCTCCTCTACTGTTTCCCTTACTAGGAAAAACTACATACATAGTGTTATTATGCCTCTTTATAACGAAAATGCAAGTATTATTATTCGTAGATATCCATTCAAAACCATACTTTATATTATTTGCATTACATCACTAGAAAGAAATTATAATGCAAGTAAACAATTAGAAAATTTATACTCCGTATTTCATTTTGCATCGCAATAAAGCGTAAGAAACAACTTTCTTTGGTATCTTTTTTTTTCCTTCTCTAGCTTTTTCTGGGATCCAAACAGACCCCAAGGGTTTGATTTGCAACCAGGAAAATGCTAAGGAAAGAGACGATATAGAGGAAAATGTCTAAGTTTGTTTTTATGTATTCCACAAACTCTTAATTTACTTATTTACCCTTCTTTCCACAGGAAAGGCGAACACAGTATATATCAATTTTCTGTCACATTTTGTTTTCCTCTCCTAGAAATAATATTTGTTCTTGGCTTGCAGTTACCATATGGGAACAGAACTGTGTGGTGCTAGCTCTGCTGGTGGGGAATTGGTGTTGAAAAATCTCTGGAACCATCATGATGCCATTTTATGCTGCTCTATAAAGGTACGACTCGTCCTCTGTGCATAATTCTACGAAATATTCGGGATATGTTTTAAAAAATACAAAATATAAATCAAATTCATTTCATTTCTATATTTCCATGTTTAAACCAAGCATAAAAAAGCGTTTTTTCCATGATGACATTTTATGTTTTTTCTGTAAAGGTAGGACTCAATCTTTTTCCTTTTTTTTTGTTTTGCAGTCACATCCTGTCTTCATCTTTGCTAACAAGGCTGGACTTGACATGTTGGAGACGACTTTGGTTGGTTTACAAGATATTGCGCTGGATAAAATGTTTGACGAACGCGGGCGAAAGACACTGTTCTCCGAACTTTCAAAAATCATGCAGCAGGTAACATTACAAAATTCATTTTTTGGTTTTGTCTCGTATTCTTTTTCTTGCGCTATCCAGTATATTCGTCCACTTTCTCCGCCCTCAAAGCAATGGCAAAACAGTCATTTCCTTCCCCTTCTTTTGTCAAAGTGGTGAAATGAAAGTTGACAAATACATTGAGACGGACACAGTATCTAACATTTCATACCCATTTCTTTTAGGGGTATGCGTACTTGCCGGGTGGAATTTGTACGTCAGCAATGGGACGCCATGTGTCATACGAGCAGGCCATCGCATGGAAAGTCCTTTTGGCGGACGAGAACACTGTACACTGTTTGGCGTTCTCGTTTATGAACTGGTCGTTTGTTTAACTTGTCTCTGCTTCTTAAACCCTGTCTGGGGCACCGGTTCGTTGGAACAGGAATAGCGGCTTTGAATCAGAGAGGGAATTTTTGTAATGTGTTAACAAAATGATAAGTTATCCCAGACTTGGTTAGGCTTTGCGGTGTATTTATGGATTCTGGTCGAGGTTTTGTTATTCCCATTGTAAATCATGCAAGTGTGGCTATGGCAATTGGTTTAGGTTTAGAGTTCATTCCTTTGTTGGGGCCTCAAACTCTAAAAGGGGACCTTTTTTATTGGTTAGATTTTTGGTGATTTTAGGGGTTTTTGATAGGTTGTGGCTCAAAGCTAGAGGCTTTGGCAATGGAATTGGGAAAGATACTGGTTTAGAGTTGGTGTTTATTAGCTCAAAACTAGAAGTATTTTATTTTAATTTGTAGTTTTTCCATGTGTAGAAATATTAAGATTGTTTCTGTGTTAGTGTTTGTTAAGATATTATAAGCAACTTTTAACTTATATGTTGCTTATAAGTTAGATATTACGAAATAAAATAGTTAAAAAGATTGTTTAGTTATCTGGGAATATTAATAAATGGGAAAGAATAATTTTGTAAATAATTTGGTTAAATGATTTTTTTTCTGCAAAAATTGATTTAAGAATAAGTATTCCTTTCGTCCTAAAACATTCTTCCCATTTCATTTTTTTCCCGTTCTAAGACTATCTTCCCAAATTAAAAAAAGATACAAAGAACCATATCACATTCTTCTTCTCTCTCTCGATCATCTTTCTCTCTCTCTTGAAACAATAGATGTAATCTTCTGATCTATTTTTTCTCTCGTCTCTCTTCTCCCTAAAAAACAAATGCCCCCCTCCTCTCAACCTACTCTTCTTTAAAATCTCTCTCAATTTTTCTCTTCTGTCTTTTCATTTCATCTTCCTCTTCATTTAATTTTTTTGAAATGACAGTTTTTCTTCTGTTGTTGGCCTGACCAGGAGGGTGAGGCATGGGAAGTAGATCTGGTAGATTCAGTGACAGATCTTGAAATGGGGCTCCCGTAAAATGCACGCGCAATCCAAGCTGCGAACAATGGTGGTCGGAGAACTGGAAGTCATCTCCTCCTCCGGGTTGTCATATGAAAGAGTTTTTCCTCTCCGTTTTCTCGATGGTGGTCCCTGGTCATGTCGGACTTAAACCCAAATCTAAAACATATATTATTCAAGTTTATCTTTTTTCATCTTCTAGGGTCGGTTCTTGAATATGATTGTGTTTTTTTCTTCAAAACATCTGTTGGTGTTGGTGTTGGATTTAAATGAAATCTTTTCTTTATTGTTTTCTCTAGACAAGGATTATTGAGGGGTATTTTAGGAAAGTCAGAATATATTTTACACTCCCTTAAAAATGAACTCCGGTCAAACCAGGAAGATGATTTTAGGACGAAGGGAGTAGTAAAGACTAAGCTGCTTACAAGTATAAAGAAAACATCGTCATTTGATTTTCATGTTAAAAATACTTTATAAATAAATTTTGACCAATTTATAGCACAGAAAAACTCTAATAATACTTTTTTGTTTGTTTCAAAGATTTTGAAAAGGAAGAAAAAAAAGAGTTTCTTCATTTACTTCTTAAAATATTACTTATTTTTTAATTTACTTTTTCTGATCATTTTTCTTTGCTTTCACTTTTTTCTTTAACCCAACAAGAAAGTAGTGTTCAATTTTCTTTAACATTTTTTCGAATTTCTTAGATCAAATAGTGAAAATGAGATTAGTGTCATGGGGCGTAGCTTAGTTGGTTGAGCAATGGTGCCAAAAGTGCAAATTCAAGTTTAGTTCTTGGAAACTACATTGTTGGACAATTATACTAAATATATATTCTCTCTGCTCCTATAAATCTTTCCTATTTTGACTTTTTTTAGTCAAACACTGACAATCTTTGACCATAAACCAAATATAATCTAAATAAACAAATGACAAAACAATTGATATATCAAAACTATATCCTAAGATGAATCCAATCATATTGAATTTATATTATAATTAAATATACTTTTCCCACAATTTAGGGTCAAAGAGTGTCGCTGAATGACTAAAAAAAGTCAAAACATGAAAGGTTTTTAAGAACAGAGGGAGTATGATTAAAACTTAATTTATCATCTTTGATGTGACTATTCGGCTAATTGGCTCTTAGAATTCTACCACTATGTTTGGTTCAAAGAATTTGGTAAGAAAAGAAAAGAAAACCATCTTCCCTCGTTTTTTCTTACTAAAATGGGAGGAATTTAGTTTTCCTTTTTCTTAGTACATTTTACCTTCTCTTTTTCTTTTCTTTCAACTTTTCTTTTCTTTTCCTCTCTAACCAAATAAGAAAAATATTCCTTCTCATTTTCTTTTTCTTTTACTTTCCTTCTCAAATTCCTTGAACCAAACATGGTTTAAATGAGGTTGGTGGGTGGACATTAAATAGATTCAATACAAGTCTGGTAGATGCAACAGAGCCCAAGTTAATCATTTCGGTGAATAGAACTTCTCAATTAGAGTATAATACTCGTATTCAATTTTGTACTCCCTATATAAAGAACAGGCCAGATTAACTTTATGTTGAAATCGGAAAAATTGCCAAAGGCCGGGCAGTCCAACAGTATGATAGTGACTCTTTCATATTAGAGAAGACTGAGAGGTCACAGATTTAATCCCCATATTAGTTTTAAAAAAATCAGACATAGAAACCGGAATAGCAAAAAGTACACTATAGCATGACAAACATTAAAGTTTATGAATGCGAGACCAGACCAACAGTTTTGTGGTGTACAATTATGGTCGTTTGAGAACTGTGTCAAATGACCGGACATGTTACTTGTCTGATTCAGGTATACAGGGGATCCCATGTCCCAAAAATATGAGTCAACGAGACCGGCAGTGTAGAGTACTTCGAAAAGAAACTAAACATTGTACATTTACGATGACCTTTAGAAACCGTGTGGTCTTTGACAAAAAAAGAAACCGAGTTTGGTTATATAACAATTATTTGTATATACACAACTATATTATTATGTACACCACTCTTACACAACACTAGTTTTGAAATTTGAACTATAGAGACGACAAATTTTTATACACCTTCCACGCAAAACTTGTCCACAATCAGACAGAAGTTGTTTGAGTAGTTCAAAAATTTTGGGTGGTGTGAATGGGGTGTGCAGTTTTAGCAAATTTTTTTTCAAGTATATATTTTGCCAGGTTCCTATGTGTAATGCATTAGGCTGGCAGACATCTGCACTGGGATGACAGAGACCAAAAGTTTAGAACGAAAGACGGAATAGATGCAAACCAGGTAAGAAAAGACATTGTTGTAGCAGTCTCAAACTCCGTGCAGTGATTTTGGGCACAGACTCCGAGGTCATTCCCGATTAGGACAGTGATGCCTGCTGAAGCACAAGCTGCGGCAAACATTAGGGTAGAAGTGACCTGCAGAACAGAATGAACGTGCTCAAAAATTAGAAGAGGCGGTTAGTTTTTTAATAGAGAAATATAATAAACACGGATAATGCCAGCATGTCCAAAGTTCAAACTAGAGAGTACTATAAAAAACCATTGCAATGATGGATTTGATAGGATGTCTTATTTCTACAAGAGCCCTTGACTTTACTAGAGTTTTAAAACACTTGAAAGCATGATAACGCCAGGAATCCCTACTTTGAACAGTGTTGGTTAAGGGTGTGATTGGTAATTTGGCATGACACAAATGATGAGGGGTGGAAGGAGATGAAACAAGGGGTGATAAATGTTGTCATTCAATTGAAGAGGAAAACAGCGTAAGGTTAAATATTAGACAGACCGACAGACGAACACAGGGTTCCACCAAATTAACTCAATCCATAATCTAAATGGGTTCTCTCCTTTCGCTGTCTAAATGGGTTCTCTCCTTTTGCTGTCTGTCGATCACTTGTTTTGACCATTGTTCCCCCAAACAAATATTATAGAACTGCTTGTGCATTGACTGTTAGTATTTATACGGCCCACTTTTAATCCCTCAATCAAAAGAAAAACAGTAAGCACTTGTCTAAGCCACACCTGGGTTCTTTTCAAGAAAATATCACATATTTGTCCCTATACTTTTCTCCCAAAAACATATTGACAAGATAACAGTAAGCAAAAAAAAATATATCTACTCCTCTTTTCAGATACACACCAAGTGTGCATAAATCCAATTAATGAATAAAGCATACATTCAGTTAGATGCTCAAAAAATTCTCCACCTTCCCTCCTATATATCAAGTGATAGATCATACCGTCAAAATATGCTCACAGCTCACCTCAAAATGTGCTCACAGCTCACCTGTCGTCACTTCCAAATTAAGAAGAGCATGATGTCCTCTAACATTATATATGTTTCCTTTCTATCAAGGTGAGAGATCTTTGTTGTCTACTAGTCTATGTACTAGTTTTATGTTTGCTTCTGTGTCTGGTTTATTAATCTGAATGTGGATTTAAGATTTTTGGGATGATCATTAATAAATAATAACATTGTAGATTTTTACAACAAAATTTGATGCTCAAATTTTCAATGACAAATACTTTCAAATACACCAAATAACTTGCTAAACCAAGTTTTCAACTTCTTAAAAAATTGAACCATCAAAAATTCCCACAATAATTAGGATTAAATTAACAAGATATCCTACTTAGAATTGCTCTTAGTGGGGATCAACTAATCCCTTTAAAAGAGTGCTTTGAGGATTAGGCTCAGCCTACAAGCTAAACAATATTATACTCCATCCGTTCCGTAACACTTTGACTTATGTTGAAGCGTGAAACGTTGGTGGTTGGAATTTGTTGGTAAAAAATATATTGAACCACATATCCCTTTTCTAGAAAAAATGAGAGAAATGTAAACCTTATTTTAGAACAGAAGGAAAAGGAAAGTCTAAACTTCATCGTGGGACAAAGAAGTATTGTGGAAACCCTATCTTGTCATTTCATTTTTGACCCATCTATCATGACTTCCATCACATTTAAAAAATGTGGATTCATGAGTGTTCATGTATCTTATCAATGAAAACGAAAACAGCCAATTATTAGCATTTACTGCCCAGAACGGCATTTACTTTCAGGTTCTAAACAACAAACTACACTCATGCAAATATGCAATCACAATATGGAAATCTTATACGGTACATAACTAGGAGAGTTTCCTTCAAGTGATACGACCTGTACACCCCTATTTCAGGAACAAGCTACTCTATAGTAAAGCTTCTGTTAGGCTGCCCATGTAATTAGTCATGTCTTGTATGTCGAGTTACCAGTGCCCCAAAGGTTAACATCTTCCCATAATACTCCCTTCGTCCCGTCTGATTCTTCCATTTACTACTCGACTATGTCCTCTTTCTTTACATATTTTCATCTATCATTTAATAAAACAAGTCATATCATATCTTGTTTCTAGTTTTGATACCATTTTTAAATACATAAATTTTACTGAGTATTTTTTTTATATTACACCAACATTTAAATAAAATGATTTGAAAAAACATTAGTCAAACACCATACGTCGTACTATAAAGAAATCAACGGGGTAAAGAGAGTAGATGACTACAAACTATCTCCAACCATCTGTATAGGCATTGTCTGAACTCTCAACAAGAGATTCAGTGCACCCTGTATCATATCATTAATCACAGTCTATCTCATATCAAAACCGGTTCAGGCTATGTTTGGCAAAAAAACTGAAAAGCTAGTTGATAAGTTAATTAGTAATCTGAATTTTATAGCTTATAGCTTATGACATGGTGCTAATAAGAGAGCAGTCTGCTGGTCTTATATAGTTTTTTTTTGGAAAATCTTAGCTAATAAGCTACTCCATATTTTAGAAATATACTCCGTAATACTCCCTCTGTCCCAAATTAATACTCAAAGTTTGACTTTGCACGAAATTTAAGAAAAGTAAAATTGAGTGGTTGAAAGTGATGCAGAGGAGAGAGAAATCAGGTGAGCCTCAAAAAGCTTTCCAAAAAAAGAAAGTAGAAGATTAATTTGGGACATCCCAAAGAAGAAATGAGGAAGATAAATTTGGGACATAGGGAGTACTGAATAAAGGGATATGTTTTAAGTGATTTTAAAATAAAAATAAGGAAAAATAGAACTATAAATGATAAGTTCATCAGTTTATGTGTGAAACTACTCCACAAAGCTTATTAAACAAGCTAAAGCTTATAAGATAAGTTCATTAACCAAACAAAGAAAAATTAAAAAGAATAATGTATAAAGGTAACAATATCTTAAAAGTTATAGATCAAGGCATGAAAAATACACTAATACTCTGTTTAGTTCGGGACATTAGGAAGCAAAAGAAAATGCTATGAAAAAAGAAATGAAAGTCAAAGAAACCAAAAATCCTAACTTCGTTTGGTTAGTAAGAAAATTATAAGGAAATTTCTTTCCAATAGTTCCTGTGTTTGAAAACTTTGATTGTTATAGAGAAAACGAAGAATGGTATGGTTGAGAGGAAGGGGTGAGAGAGAAGGAGGGAGGTGCGGGTGGGAGGGGACAAGGGATGAGCAGGTGAGAAGAGTCTGTTGTTTTCACCCCCTTTTCTCACAAAATAGAAGGAAAATCATTATGCCATGCATACTTTACATTTTCTCCACCTTTTCTTTTCCTCTTAACTTTCATTTCTTTCCCTTTCTAGCCAAGCACCAAAATTGCTTTTTCTTACCATTGTCATTTCTTTCCCTTTCTACACACTTACACCTCAAGGCATTCCAAACATATACTACGTGGCAGGATAATGGATTTGCTAGCAAGTAATGCCAACATGGTAAAAGTATTTAGCAATATGGATTGGCAACTTACCCCATCACCAATTGAAAAAAAGCTAACAATGCGCTGATTCTGTAAACTGCGCCCCACAAGAAGAGCATAAATATCAAGAATTCCTAGTGAAAAGCTCCACAAGATTTGTAGCCCAGCAGCAGCAACAAAGTAACTGGTATAATTGATTAATATAGATATCAGCTAATAATGGAATCAAGTTGGTAACTTAAACTCTAACTTTATCGTAATATATGAAACATGGTTAAATTTTATGCAAAGTCTAGCCAAAAATTAAGATTCACGTTCTCAGTTCAGCACTAAATGTCCAAACTCTAAGTACCAATTGAGCTATTTTACTCCTATGACTCAGCTGAATCTTATTTAGTTCTTTCCACTGTATAATCACGAGTGAATGTTCAAATTGTAAGTACCAATTGTGTTACTTTACTCCTAAAGCTCAGCTCAGCCGTCTTTTTTACAGTAAAACATAGATATCACTCAAGTATCATATCAAATTGGGCTTATGCGGAATTGAATCAAGCATAATAGATCTATACAAGCGCATTCAGGGTTCTACGAAGCACGAAATGAAGGGAGTTACCAGAAAGCAGTGACGGAAGAGAAATCGCTGGTGGACGCCATGATGGAGAGAGCAATAGAGGCGAAGACGAATTGAGCGAAACGCAGGAAGAGGCTGCTGATCGTGCCAGGCATGCCCTGGATGTCCTTCATCCTAACTCTAGGGACGTTCGCGGCCTCCGTCTGAAGCGGCGGAGTTTCGACCGGATGCACCGACGCGCGGCTCACACTCATCCTCGCTCACCGCTTAACACCCAACCACCGCTGGCAAAATACCTCCAAATCGTCTCACTGACAGTTTCTCTCCCGGATCTTCGAGACTCGACGGACGATCGGGGCACCTCCCGGATCGGTTTTTGCGAAACGCCGGGATCCTAAACTCTTGCTGCTTAACGTCGCCGTAGTGGTTTCCTACCGGAAGGTGCAGAGGGGAAGATGGGCTGCATTTCACAAAAATACTTTCACAAAAATCCCTAAACTTACACAATCCTTTCACTAATGCCATTAGCCCGTTTCTAAGTTAACTTCCGGTCATTAGGGCCAAATTCGAATTTTATATATTTTAAAATTTTCAATTTGACCCCATTTCTTCTTTTCTTTTCTTCCAGGCCCCGCCGCCGCCGCCCGCCGGTCAAAGTCGCCGCAAAATGAACTTTTTCCGATTCCGGCGAGACCAATGTCATTCTCTTCGTCTTGAGACGAGGATCAATAATATCCAAACCGTTTTGTCTAATTTTGCCTGTAACTTCTCGAATCTGAATTTTTCTACTCGAAAAAACCCTAAAATTCGAAATTGGGTCCAAAATGGGGGGTTTTGCAAATCGTCATCAAATCTTGCAATTGAAGGGTCCTTGGAGGTCGCCCGGATGCCACGACCACATTGGACTTGGTGCCCGCCGTCAATTTCGCCGGAGTTGGCCGGAAAACGCTCCAACCCGCCGGAAACCTTCGGAGTAGAAAAATTCAGATTCGAGAAGTTACAGGACAAATTAGACAAAATGGTTTGGATATTATTGATCCTCGTCTCAAGACAAAATGGTTTGGATATTATTGACTTTATAATAAAAATGAGAAATTTTTTTAGGATGGATGAAAAAAGAAAGGAAAAAGGTTTTGTGGGACGGAGGAGTATTACTTTTTTATTACTTTTTTATTGGAATCAAATGAGAAGTAGATTTAATTATAACTATATTCAGTTCAGATTAGATCATAACTTGTTCAAATTGTGTCAAAACCATTTAGATTATGTGAACAACTGAATGGTTCTAATCTGATTGGAATAAGTTCTAATTTAATATAATCTCGTCTCATCTGATCTGAATGTTGTTACATTTAAATTTTTTTTGATATGATCTTGTCCGAACTGAACTCATTCTAATAAGAAAAAGTAATAAGGTAATAAAATATGAATAGGTTGAAGAAAACATGACCTAAAATGTTAAAATTGTCAATTAATTATCAGAAAATTATTTCGGTGTACCCTCAATTTTTAGTACGAACTCTCAAATCTAGATTGTCTGAAATATACTTCGGGGAACCTTCATTTTTTTTAGTAAGAACTCCCTCGTATACACTATCTGAAGTATATATATATTCTAGAATCCTTAAATTTTGTGATATTATGCTCAGTGTACATCCTATCGATCTATGCGTCAAAACTGAAAGTTTCTACTTTAACTAATTAAAGAGTTTTATTAACATTTAATAACACAATGATTATGAAGGTAAATTTAAGTATTTGACAAAATAACGAAACTTTCAATCTTAACGGCCAAATAGACATAATGTACCCTTCGGAGTACATTACCGCAAATTTAAAGGACCTTTGAAGTATATCTAAATAATGTGAGACCTAAGAGTTCTTACAAAAAATTTTTAGGATACCACGGAGTATATTTCAAATAATGTGGTGCATGAGAGTTATTTACAGAAAATTGAGAGTGCCCCTGAGTAATTTTTTGATTAGTTATACTTTTACATAGTTTTATTTTTCAATATGCTTTTGAATGAGTTTTTCAATATTTTTGGTTCTTGTTTTTTTGATGACTCTATCTTACTGAAATTATTTTAAAATTATAATTTGTCAAAAACATTTACTAAACAATATTTTACGAAGTAATTGACTAATGATATAAAATACTCTCTTTGTCCTTAAAAGATTGCCACAATTTGACTTTTTGGTTAAACTGTGGCACCTCTTTGGGCTGATTCTTTGAATCAAACTAGACAAACTTTGAGCTCCAATTAAATAAAAACCGTAATGTATTTTAACATAAAAATGACTTTATTCGATTTATCGTATTGAGAACTTTCAAAATTGTATTTCATTATGCTAACATGTAATATAAATTAAGAGTAATTAGAGTATAAAGTTTGTCCAGTTTGACTAAAAAAAATCAAACTTGACAAATACACTGGGACAGAGGTAGTAATTTGGTTGAAGTGATAAATAAATTTTGTAAAATCCATATGAAATACAACTAAGTATAATACACCCTCATAAATTACAATGGTGAATATATTACTCCCTCCGTTCCAAAAAAATGTTTCTGTTCCATTTTTTGTGCATCCCATAAAATATTTCTAGCCACATCTAAAATACTTAAAATTTATCACATTTCGATCTCCTTTATTGTGTGGATAGAAGTCATTTTGAAAGTTTTTCTAGTATTTGAGACGAGATAAAAATGTTTTATGAGATACGTAAAAAAATGAAATAGAAACATTTTTTAGGAAAGAAGGGAGTAAATTATAATGTACTCTCTGTTTTTCTTTTTCAATCAATCTTTTCCTTTTTGTTTTAAGAAATCATTTCTTTCTAAAGAAATAAAGGAGTGACCCATATATTTGTAATCTCCTCCAAACGTATTGTAACCATAAAGTTTTATTATTTAAAATGTTTCTTAAAACACATAAAAGTCAAATAGGAAAATGTTTTATACGATGAGAGAGTGTTTATTATATTCATATTTCATTAAATTCTAAAAAAACTTGCCAATTTGGATCCAATTGTTACTAAATCGTTGGAATACTCAACTTTCAAGTGTACGGTTCGACTTTGATCCGCGGTTCTAATTTGTTGTTATTGTCCCAATCCAATTTTCCTTTTTATTTTCACAAATATATCGATGCAAGTGAATTTATATATGTGAAAACAAAAAAAAAAAAAAAAAAAAGTGGAAACAACTAACCCTTAAAACCAACCTTAAGTTTACCTAACTAAGCTTCTTCTTCTTCTTTTTTCCTTCACAACTTAGGACTTACCATATGGGGGTTCTCAGCCATCTTTGATTTGCTTTTAGTTTTACAAACTAGAGCACATGAATCAAGGGCAACTTGGATTCACTCCTGTCTCTTTAATTTTGGGTGACTAGGCATTAGGCAAAAAGATACTCCCTCCGTTTCTTAAAACCCTTCCTCTTTCATATTTTTTGTTTTTCTTAAAACACTTCTCTTTTCTATTAAAAAACCACTTTTACCCCTACTTTTTCATACACTACTTATCGCATCATACTTTTTCACTAATAACTAAACTATCACATCTTACTTTTAGCCATCACATCAGGGGCAAAATTGGAAAGTCAACTAACCCTTAAAACCAACCTTAAGTTTACCTAACTAAGCTTCTTGTTAAAGAATATCCCACATCGGAACTTGAAGAAGAAATAAACCGGTATATAAGCCCTTGAGTTGAACTAACTAATCGATTGAATTCAATCTTTTAAAGTGGTTCAACCCAAATGTCTTATTACCGAATCCAGTTATCCATATCCCATCCTAAATTCTATCATGGTATCAGAGCCAGTTTTAGCCCACCTCGTTTGTCAAGGTGTCCGTCTAGACGTTCATTCCTAGCGGCCCGTTTGTCTTTAGCCCAGTTGTCCGTATGGAGTATGTACCC
>OOIL02002240.1:189653-233777 GCA_900332095.2 Cuscuta campestris
AGCCCAGTTGTCCGTATGGAGTATGTACCCAACGGTCTGTGGCCCGTTTAACACGATTGCTCGTCTGGAAGTCCATACCCAGCGGCTCGTGGTTATTTAGGTGTTGGCGTTAAAAAAAAAGTCAAGGGAATGAGAGTTCATTTGCAAGTGGTCAACCGGTTAGATTCAAAATGGCCCGGTTGTCCACTTGAGGGGGAGTGTTAAAGAATATCCCACATCGGAACTTGAAGAAGAAATAAACCGGTATATAAGCCCTTGAGTTGAACTAACTATTTGATTGGATTCAATCTTTTAAAGTGGTTCAACCCAAGTGTCTTATTACCGAATCCAGTTATCTATATCCCATCCTAAATTCTATCACTTCTTCTTCTTTTTTTGTTTCCTTCACAACTTAGGACTTACCATATGGAGGTTCTCAGCCATCTTTGATTTGCTTTTAGTTTTACAAACTAGAGCACATGAATCAAGGGCAACTTGGATTCACTCCTGTCTCTTTAATTTTGGGTGACTAGGCATTAGGCAAAAAGATACTCCCTCCGTTTTCTAAAACCCTTCCTCTTTCATTTTTTTTGTTTTTCTTAAAACACTTCTCTTTTCTATTAAAAAACCACTTTTACCCCTACTTTTTCATACCCTACTTATCACATCATACTTTTTCACTAATAACTAAACTATCACATCTTACTTTTAACCATCACATCAGGGGCAAAATTAGAAAGTCAACTAAAATTACACTTTCCTTAATTTTCTCCAAAGTAAAAAAGGAAACGGAGGGAGTACAACTTTTTTTTTCAAATGCCCGCCCCACCACAAAGAACAAATAGAAAGTGGTATTAATGGCTACATAAAGGAGTGATTGTAATAGTCCACCCTACCATTCACAGCTTACCATAATTGGGTTAATATATATGTGCTATTTGATCTTGAAGTTAATTATCTCATTTTTTTTTCATTCTCGTTATTGCGGAATTAGAGTGTTACAATATTTTTTAAAAAAAAATTCTAGAAAAATTCTAGAACATAATATTTTAGTTTCAAATGCCCGCCCCACCATAAATTTGATAGTGTCATTCCTAAACATTATTAGAAACTCTTCAAAAGAATCCGATCATTCTTTTTTGCCTTATCTATAACACGAGTGTATATTATGGTAATGGGTCGGAATCTGATTTCCTGTAACTTGAAACATGAACTAGTAGTATAAAACTAAAATAGATTATGAATGTGGAATGTATAATCTAGAAACCTTGAATTCGATAAGTAGATTCAGAATAACTCGAATCTAAAGTTAAAAAAGAGAGGATATATTATGTTCAATACTTCAACTAATCTTTGAAGTTGTCGTAATCAATGTTTAACAAAATGCACAATCAACCTCATTTAACATTCTGGAAATTAAAACGACCTCACTTAAAAATACCTTATTTAAAAATTTAGAATAAACTTTTCTAGTAATGCAAACCAAAGGCATTCATTGTGTTATGCCTAAAACAATATTAAAATGTTTGGTTCAAAGAATTTAAGAGAAAGAAAAGAAAATGATTTTCTCCCATTTCCCTCACTAAAACAGGAGGAATTTGGTTTTTCCTCTACTTGGTACATTTTGCCGTCTCATTTTCTTTTCTTTCCACTCTTTCTTTCTTTTCCCTCTAACCAAACAAGAAACGCCATTTTCTACTTTATTTTCTTTTCCCTTTCAAATTTGAGACCATTATTCTAATTCATTACTTTACAAAAATGGTAAATTTGTGAATTTTGTGAATGTTTTGTTTGTAACTCTAGCATTATTCTAAAATAATATAATTTTGTAAATATTTTAATATACTTTTTAAATATGTAATTTTTATTTTTTAATTATATATTTTTTTCATATAAAATAATTTGACAGTCAAATATTGTAAATTGAAACGAGTGATTTAAATTAGGACGGAGGAAGTACGAAGTAGTACTCAATTTTCATAGCGTTAAAGAAAGGGAAATCTTTCTAAATAAGAGTAAAAACGTGTGAAAGTACCAAAATAGGAGTCCAAGGTCTTTAAAGACCAAAATATGGGTGTAATGGCAGCATGATGTAAGAGTACATGTTGGCAATGTAGTGGAAAAATGATGACAGTGTAATATGTACGTGTGGTCAGTCAACAATTGAAGAATTGCGGAGACCATTTAGGGGTCGGCGATGAGGGATGACAATATAGTGGTGATAGTGTGACAGTTATAATGTGACAATATGATGAGTGTGACGGTAACAATGACACTGAAAAATGAAAACTTCAACTTTGGTTTCTTAGATCTCCTATTTTTATATTTTCATGAGTCTAAAATAGGGGTGTTCATTCGGTAAAACAGAACCGAACCGAACCGAAATTTCGGTAAACCGAAATTTCGGTAATATTATATTTGTACCGAATACCGAACCGTATTAAATCGGTTCGGTACGGTAAATACCGAAATTATTTCGGTTTGGCATTCGGTAATACCGAAAAAACCGAAAATTTCATTTTATTTTCATCTATACTTCACTTTTTTATTTTCAATTTGTACCACAAGCAATCTCGTTCAACATTTAAAGAAATTAGAAATACTTTGTATTTTTAGCTATAGTTAATCATAAATTACTTAGTTTTTCATATTATTAAAAGATTATCGAAACACATGATTTTGATCTTGTAAAAAAATGAAATATAAAAAAAGAAATAAAAAATTCAAAATATAAAAAGTATTCTATCAAAATGTTTAAAAGATCTTACCTTTAGCCATCGGTAATTTATTGCCCTACAAAGTGAGGTCAATGTATTGACCATTTAGAATAAATGAAAAAAAATAATTAAAGAAGAAAGAGTCAAATAGTAAGCATGAGTAAATTTAGCTAGATATGAAGTATTTTTTAAAAATTAAAATTGTCAATAAAAGGAAGGATAAAATAAGGTAGACCACTATATAAGTTGCTAGGACTCAAAGATAGAATTCAAACTTCAAAATATTTAAAATAATAAAATGAAGTAATAATTTGGTATTCGGTAAAAACCGAATTACCGAATTACCAAATCGAACCGAACCGAAAACCGAATTTTAGAAAAAAGAAAAATCGAATACCGAACCAAATTATTCGATTTGGTTTCGGTACGTTTCGGTACGGTTCGGTCGGTTTACCGAATTGTGCACACCCCTAGTCTAAAAAAAGAGTAAAAGAAGAGTGGGGCCGAGTAGGACCGGGATACACGTGAGTGAGAGGTTGCGGGACCCAAACAACCAAAAAATAATTTTGTCTTTCAGTTTGTCGGTCTATTCCTTTTGTAAACCAGCCCCTACTCCATCCGTTCACATTTTCCACTCTTATGTAAGGAGGAGCCATATTTCTGAACGCTTTCTCAGATTCGTCTGACGATCACTGAGAGAAAATAAATTAGATTTTGATCGTAGATTGGTAACAAAGAATGAAGTTTGCATCTAGTTATGTCAAGTTACATTTTTTGTTCTCAAATTGATACCGGCATGACAGAAAGCCTAAAAAAAATTTGTAAAAACGTACCCAAAAAAGAAGGACATGCCTCTAGCACAATATTTGAGAACATGAGACTAAATATGGAAAATCTCATATTATAAAGGTCCATTTAAAAAATTTACTCCTTTTTTATTTATAAAGTAACCTTTATGCTTTGTTTTGAAACAACATTTTCAATTACTATTAACATTTTGTACAAAATTTTAACAGTGTAGATTTACTTTAAAAACCGTAACACTCAAAGTTACCATTAACTAGCCTTTAAGAGCACGAACAATAGCAAGTCATATTCTGGAATGCCACACGCTGACATGGCACAGTTCAACCAATCAAAGTTAATCTAGTCATGGTGTGGCATGACATTGGAGTGGTATATCCTATAGTGGCAAGTAAACATAATATGCAGTATATCAATTTCCATATCATATTCAAAAGAGGGGAAAATAGCACATGCAGTAAGACGGATCAGAGTATATCAATTTCCATATCAAATTGAAGAGTGAGGATGAAAAAAGATGGAGTCCCGGATCAGAGTATATCAGAGGTACAGAGATACAGAGATGGGTGATTTTCAGAGCAATTAAACAAGAGATGGAGTGGCAGAGGGTACCGATGATTTTCGCGTCGAAGATGGTGGCCGGCGATGGTGGCGAAAGAGCACCGATGATTGACAGACGATGGTGCAATGGATGATTTCCCTGGGAAGAGAGAAGAGAAGTGCCCAAAGGAGTGACCGATGATTGCCCTAGATCCCCTTTCTGCTGTTCCTGTTTTGCCTCGCACTCGCCACGATTTTTGGAGTGGCTCGCGACATCACACGCGATCCAATTTTCCCCTCTCCCATTGTACAGCTTCACTTTCCACGAATGGCAGGGCGTGGCAATGTAAATATTTGCTGCTGCCCATGCTCTAAGCTAAACTCTAACACAGTTTTCAACACTAGCCTTAAACATTGAAAATAAAATTTATCAGGACAGATGACTTTATTCTTTTGTTTTTTTTTCTACAAAAAAAAGATAATTGCGTTCAAAATCCTCAAAGGGGAAGAACTTTGAAAGGGGCAGAGGCCAAAAAATGTCCGCACTTTAATGGGCTTTTTTTAGAAGACGCATGATCCGCATTGGCAAGGTGAAACAATCAAAGGGCATTGGGATTTGGAACTTTTTATACAATCAAAAACTTACTCCAAAAGGGAATGGAATTGCAAAAAAAATGTAGCAAACTAGCTTTTTTCAAGTCATCACCGGGCCGATCACCTCAAATTCTATGTTCAACCAGGCTTGACCCATTTTTGAGGTTATTTTGGGGTTGGCTAACAATTTTTTTCTTTCAAAACCCATTATTTTTAAATAGGGTAGGTGATCAATTTTTAAGATAAAAAATGTTCTATAACTAAACAAAATACAAAGGAATAAGATTAGAATAATACACGTAACATCACAATGATATTTTTCAAATTTTTGATCCAAAAGGGAGCAAGACATGTCCATTGTACATGCAACAACCACATGCTACACATGGTTGTCCTTCATCACCATTAGCAAGAGTCGAACTCGGAAATTACACATTTCTTTACCCATATGAACTAACTAAGCTAACGCCTCCAGACCAAACACATGCATATATAAATATACTCCATGCACGTGTAAAAACCAAATTCGCACTTCTCTACTTTCTCTTTTAGAAAAGAGAAATGTGGACATCTTTAGTTCTAAATCTTCCAAGTAAATTTCGACCACAAAATTTTCATTTTTTAACCTTGATTTTGAAATCAAACAGTGAGATTCTTTTAAAGACGGATAAAGTATTATAACTCGGGTGAGATTCTTTTGAAGACGGATAGAGTATTATAATTTGGGTATCAAATCAGAGAAAGAAGCAAGTGAAAATGGTAAAGAACAAACATGCCAGCATACTTAACACATGCCTAGTCGTTTGGTAAGAGCCGGTAGAGAATGACAACGACTAGAAATAAAACGCCATCTCACCATATTCATATGAAAGAAAGAAGAAAAGGGAGAAAAGGGAAAAACCATCCATACCACAAGAGTCATTTCTCTACACACACACACACTAGCAATAAATGACCACATTATTCTGCTAAACTACTCTTTTTTTTTTGTCTATATAAACACAAGAACAAGAAACTGTTCATACTTTATCTCAAATGCTACCGAACCATGCACGCGGGGCCTGCGCAACAAGCTACACAACGAACGGTGCAAATCAACCCAGCGTCTTAGACAGAGGCACTCGAACATTTACACGACCACTGGTGTCGATCAATCCGGCATCATTTGGTTGGGGTACGGTGGTGCTATGCAGATACCCCGAGAAATCCGGCTTGGTTTGAGGAATCTAGTCCGCTTTGTGTTGTTGGAAAGCCATCTATCTGCCTCCTAGAACATGTAGAGGTAGGATTTCCAAAGCATTACAAATTGTTCAAAACATGAGATAGAAACACCTAAATGGGTCCCCCACCCTTGTAGCAAGACTGTTTTCTTTATTAGACTTGAAGCCAATTGAAAATCCATTGTCATATGATGATCTTATCATTCCCTTTTAAAAAAATCATGATTTCAACTTTAAGAGAGATTCTTCAATTAACTGAAAACAAGAAGATTCCTGCCTCCAACTAGCAAGAATGAGGTCGCATTGCCCATAATGTTGAGCATATTATATAGAACTAGAAGTCAAACATCACTAGAGTACACAAAAAAGAACTACTTTTAAGTACTCTAAAGAAATGTTTTTTTTTAATAAAAAGGATGGATGTTTTTTTTTTTTTGCTTTTTGCTACAGAAATTCACCTCTCAGAGCTGCTGTTCGGATTCACCAGTATCGTCAATCGTTGGGCTTTCCTTTTGAACTCGCTGCAAAGTTAATTGATACCATTTGTCAAATATCCAGCCTCACAATATAACAACATTCCAAAAAGAAGAAGATATGAAAAAAGTTTAAATATAACCTGAATATGTCATCTCCTACTTGTTTGACAGCACCCATGAAATCGCAGTAGATCACGCGGTTCAGTATCAAGGAGCATGATATCCCATACATGTTTGCGAGTTTTTTGTACAACTCCTCGTACGAATCCAATGTGGAGAGATCAATGTATCTTGCCGCAGTCTCTGCTCCCAAGAAAACTTTGCAGTGACCACCACCATAACCAATGCTGAGTTTCTCTGGACGAAGCGTTTGGTCCCCGAAATGTGTGGCACCTGCACCCAGTAGTACCTTTTCCTGAAAGCATTTACGCTTCATAATATCATTCTTATTATCATTCTTATTATTATTATTATTATAAGGAAATCTCTCTGCCTTTGAAGGAACATTCTCTTTCAGATTCTTTTGTGAACGATGAGACAGTTGCTGCTCGGTGAGAATTGGCTGACCGAAGAGGACGAACCGAGGAGTCATCCCTGGGGCAGGTGAGCAAGATATGTTTTCACTACGGTCTACTTGGTCCTTAGTATTCATGTTATTGTTTTGGTGGGTACCGAGTGGTGACAGTCCTAAAAACAGTTTGTTGTTGAGGTGGGGATCGATCAAGGGACGATCCGATTGCATATGCCTGGCTTCCTGTATGCCTGCAGACAAGTTGTCAGATGAAGAACAAAATGTACTGCCGGCTCCCGGAGCGTTTGTTGAAAACGACGGTAGTTGAACTCGCCCGTCAAGTGACAAGTCTTGGGGTAAACACGGCTTTTTCCTTGGAGGAGAGAAAGGCGAGAGATGGATTATGGGCATGGCTGCCACCAATTCGACCATCCATGGGCTCACATGCTTCACATTCTGTAGCAAATCAGGTTCGTCCCAAATTACCTGCAGTGTATATATACATTTATACTGATGATTCAGAAGAGAATAAACATAGCAAAAACCTAGATACTCTAATAGTTCAGTTTGTAACCCTTTATAAGTTACAAGCATAGCTTGACACTAGTCATAAGTATTAGCAGCACAGAACATGCGGGCGAATAAATACAATCCCATTATTAAGCCGACTAAATTGCATACTTCACTTAGCATTAAAACTATTTCCATTAGGCAATTCAGTAGAACAGAAGTTCCTAGCAACATGACTTTATCATACTCCTAGAAGAGTTTGTTAATATAAAGTCAAATCGGACAAATACTCTACTACGGGGTAAATACATAACATCAAGCATGTTAAAAACGGGCGACTATCTTTGTTGAAATTATTCTTTCATTCAAAAAAGGATCCAAACAGGATGGACACTATGCACCTCAACCAACGAAACAAAGTTATCTCGAATGCAAACAATAAATTGACATGAGCTGTGCATTACCTGTAGAAGTCGCCAAGGTGAATTTGGCCAATGAATGGGATCAATAACTTGAACGGAGTCTATTGTTCCCAAGAACCAACTAATTCGTGAAGAGTCCTCGGTTTCAAAGGCCATTTTGAACCTCATCTTGGGACACCATTGGATCCTCATAGCAGACGACACAAATGAAGCCTTAACACAAAAATCAGGCGTGCTTGTAAGTGGGTAATAAGATACTTCAAATGGGTTCCCACAAGCAGCATGGTATGCAGCTTCAAGTACTGATTGAGGATTCACTCTTCCCTTTCCCCTAAACCCCCCACTTGGAGAACTCGGGCTTCCATTGCTACCACTACTTCTTTTCATCCTGCTGTCATCTTCGCTCATAAAGGATGAAAATGCCCCATACTTTCCAGCCATAGAGATCCAACTTGACGTATTGTCCGAGCTCCCATAACTAGCCCTTTTCACCCTCCGAATTCCAACGAAAATCTCTCCGGTGGTTGATCTTAGGAACACAATTGAATCCCCAGCAACCAGCTTCTTGTGATTCACAAAGGTACTCCAACCTGTGGTCAGCAAATGCCTCCTGGGTGTACCCCTATAAATGTGCCTGAACTTCCACGTCACACCGTGAACGTCTTTGACAGTCAAAGTCTGGACCGGTGGATCAGCCGCGTAATCCAACGGTGGGAAGATAGTTTCAGCGCAGTACCTAGGAACAGAGAAGCCACCACCATTGTTGGCGTCAGATTGAGTCAGGGTCTTGGCAAAGGAGTTTGACTTTTCAGCAGTTTCCGGTCCAATTCTCCCTGAAACCTCATCATCATCATCTTCTTCTTCACCATAGCCGGCATCACTCGCAATTGGAACCAGCTTAATCCTAGCATAGACCTCATCGGACTCGAGGTCTGCCATATACTTCACAGCCTCTACCCTGCAGAGAATCAGCGGGGGAATTTTCGGCAAATTGGAGAAGTCTACGGCAGTGAGCGTGTGCTCTGCATGCCCTTGCGGGAAGTAGAAGACCTTCGAGTTCGCCCGAAGCTTCTGAACCGTCCCTCCTGCACAGGCATGCCAAAACTCCGAGTCCAAACACTTTTCACTCAACTCCATCGTTCTCCGCCCTTTTCTCTGATTATTCTGTTGAAGATGCAAAAAACGAGGCTCTGTTGAATTTCACCCTCCGCTTCAGGACACTATCAATCACAGAAACACAATTTCCAATAATTTCAATTAAAAAAAACAACGAAACTGACACGAGACTACGAGAGAGCTAGAGATTTAAAAAACGAACGAAGTAAAATAAGAGTCCAATACACAAAAAATTAAACGCGAACACCGAAATTGCAGTAAGAATTATTCCAGAATGGGGTGAAATCACGAACAGAGAACCTCAAATGGAAACAGAGATAAACAGGGCGGATGCGAGAGAAGAAGATCGTCGAAGCAAACATACCAGAATCAAATAGAGAATCGCCGGCGGAAAAGCGACTCGGTTCCGTGAAAATCGCGGTCCGACGGAACAAAGCAGTCCAGGCGAACTCGGACACTCAGCATACGGACAAACGCGTCGCCTCCACGAAATCAAACCCTAAGCCGGCAGAAGTTCACCAAAATCGACGACTCAGTCCGCGCAACAACAAAAAAAACGCATCGCCGCCGACGAAGCCCCGCCAACACTCGGACTCAACTCTCCTGGCCGCCGTCCCGCCGAACTGAAACACTCACTGTTCCGGCGCCGCGAGGCCTAATCCTGGAAATCCCTGCACGGACATCGCATCGGCGAATGTCAGTCGGTAACACCTCACGCAGAATAAGGAGAAGAAGAAGAAAACAGAGAGAGAGAAAGTCGCCGGAGGGGAAGGGATGAGGTGCGAAGGGAGCAGAAAAATGGGAGGGAGACGGCGACGAAATTGCTCAGGCACTCAACAGAAAACAGCAACAGAACGCCTGAGAAATCGCCATACACTCTCACACTCTTTGCTCTCTCCTCAAACAGTAGTGTGAGAGAATATTTCAAAAAAAAAAAATTAAGAAATTAAAAATTAAAATTAAAATGGAGAATTTATGCTAATTTATACTTGAGGAGTAATAAATGGGAATTATGGTTCCGAGTCGCTTTCTGCCCTGTAGCATCTTTCTCTGCGGTTTGGGGGTATTTATATTGCCACCTCTCTCTCTATTTTCTCTCTCTGCATATATATACATATATATAGATATATACATATATATATAAATCGATGTGTTGTTAGATAGAGACAGAGCGGTTTAGTAATAATAATAATCCTCCGAGGACTCCGTAGAGTAATGATGATGGCAGGTAATGAAGCCCAAAATTAAAAACAAATCTATTGGACTAAAAAAAGTATGAAAATACAAAATAAAAGTTTTAAGTCTTTTTAAGATTACAATAAGAGTAAAATAACATTGTAGTATAAAAGTACAATGTTGGTTCTATGATGAAAAAGAAATGACAGTGTAATATGTGAGTGTAATGGAAAAATAGAAAATAAACAATTAAAATTTGTGTAGAAGAAAAAAACAAGAAAATTAATTTAAAAAATGAAGAATTATTATTTTGAATAAAAATGCTAGTGTGCCCTCAAAGGATTGCTATTATTGGTGCACCCAAATTTCGTACAGATGATAATCATATGTGTCACATAGATGATTATTGTGAGAAGCTTGATTGCACTCATGATAGCAAGTTAGCAACTATTTGGCGCACCCTAACATGGTCCTATTTTGATCCAATTCGTAAAAAAGTGTAAGAGAAAAGAGGGTTTTGGTTCAATTTTTTTGGATAATACTATTTGTATCCTAAGAATTTGTACCTTACAGGAATGCACCAACATTTTGCGTTGATGTAATGTTAAATTTTGTTAGCATGCCAATACTTTGTGTCAGTGTAATTTTTTGTTAACGCACCAACACTTTGTGTTTGTGTGAACCATCAAAATGTTGGTGCATACATTTGGTATACAAATGAGGTACAAATTGTGGGGTACGTGTAGCATGCTCCTTTTTTTACTTCCTCCGTCCCTAAATATATCTCACATTTGCTTTTTTAGCACTCGCGGGAACTTTTGTTTATTTTTACGTTTTTATTGATTATTTGATAAAATAAAATATTCTTGACACCTCTTATTTCAAAAAAAATTTCATGTAGTTTTTTGATATGTAAATTTTATTTTTTATTTATATACCAAAATATAAATAAAACGAAATAAAAAAATTTAATATTTTACCTCAATAATAGAAATGTGAGATATATTTAGGAACATGGGTAATATTTGTAAAAAAGAATAACGACACATTGATTGGGAAGTGACAGTGTTTTATACTGACTCTGCTTCTATATGGGGGCGAGAACAGTAATTGACTTAGGGACAGGGTGGGGATTTTTTACTCCAGGTTAAAAATGGCAAAAAAAATCACTGTCAGCATTTTAACCTGGGTTAACATCTAACAACACCTAGAACCGGCTAGATATGGAAGGCTATGAATCTATGAATCGGCATTAGGTCGTGTTTGGATGCCCCGACAAACATCGTTACCTATTTTCATTATTTTATGTTTTCTTGTTCTTTAGCTAAATTTAAACCAAAGCAAATCCATGTACGAAAAAGATAAATACAATCTAAATAAATTAGTTAGGAAGTGCTTTTATGATGCAGGTAAATTTGAGAATCGTATACGAGTTCTCATCATTATTTATTTTTAGTATATAAATTATAAATTTTATCGTATAAATAAATCAACTTTTAAGAATATATCAAAATATTTTAATTGGATAAGATGTTAATTCAATTAAGAACGAGAACTGATTAGTGTTAGCATTTTGATAATTTAGGGTATCTTTGAAAATAACTTTAGAGATTAGCGTTAGCGTTTTGAAAACGATATCAACAGACAGTGTTTAGCGTTGGCATTTTCAAAGTAATATGCACCGTTAAAATTTTATCCAAAACGTTGACGCCAATCTCTGACACTATAAATTTCCAAACAGGCCCTTAAGGTTGATGTTTGAAAATCAAAACATTCCGTGTGAAATTGAGATTCAGATCAAGTGAAATAATTATTTAATGAATTATGATATAAAAAAATGAATTATTTAATGAATTATTTATTTATTTTTTGAAGATGCAAAAAACGAGCTAGGCTTTGTTGAGTCATTATTCATCAAGTACAATTTTTAAAATTTTAGAAATAACACATAAATTATAGAGAAATTTACCTAAATAGGACTAAAACATAATGACTTTCCCAATATATGACCATATGTTTTTATTTCCCAATGTAGGACCTTTGGTCATTATCAAGTAGTCATTATTCAACTAAATGTCCATCGTTACTGGACATTATTCCTTCCACTAGGTCATTAATAAGTCCTATTTAGGGAATAAAAAAGTTTAAGTCCTACATTAGGAAAGTCATTATGTTTTAGTCCTATTTAGTGCAAATTTCACTAAATTATATTGTGCGTATGTCCTCCGAAAAGCTAGCAATATAATGAAGACTATTCACATAAAATCCTACTTGAATTGCAAAGTATGAGCAAACAATTTTATTGAAATTTTAAAATTGATTAAGGGGCAATTATCCATTAATAAAAAGTGGGCACACATGAAAAGAAAAAAATGACAACAAATTCCAACTTTCTCCATATTTGTGGGTCTCCATGAATAATAAAAGCCCATATTTATTGGTTTATATATATACATCACACATGCAAAAGCTAAGTTAGGACTAATTAAAGTTAGGAAAGTATAAGAGACAAGCCACTTCAAAGCCAATTAAGTACACAATAATGGCCCCTTTCAACAACTTTTACTATTTGTTTTAGCCCAAACTTTGTGTAAGTACACTTATAAATTGATTTTTGTCCTCTTTATGATTTCATATAAGGTTTATCCTTTTTCTTTTATAAATGAAATAATTAACTTCCTTTTATTCAGTCCTAAAATGAAATAATAGTATAAGAATTCTCATATGGTCTTTTGAAAATATATGATGGAAAATAGAGAGAAAACTTTGAATGAATAGATTTTGAAGGAAAAAAAAATTAAAAATTGATCCATAAGTAAGAAATCATTTTACTCCGTATTGTTTTTTTAAAAAAAGGAGAGAAACCCAAGACTAAATTATTCAGAAGTAATAAATCATTTTTAATAGCATATTCATTCTTTTTCACTTGAATTTTCTAAATTAACTGAAATGTATTAAACTGAAAGCTAAACAAGTATCAAGTGTAATTTTAAAAAAAAATTATGTGTTAAACTAAAATAAAAGCAATAAACTTAACTGAAAATAAATGGATAACAATAAGAGGCTAGCTATAGTTTATTACGGAGTAATTATTTGACTTGTTGGTTCAATTCACTTTTAAATTTGTAAAGTTGTATTCATAAAAAAAGCAATTAATTTACTTACTTCTATTTAATTAAAGAGAGTGAAATATCTACATCAAGTTAATTAATTAAATGTTTGTCCTTAAATAAAAAGTTAATTAAATGTTTGTACTCGTATGATGCAACAAACTATAGCTTTTGGGATGCTTTCATCAAGTGGTCCTTTCCTTAATTAAAGTAATGTTTTAATTTAACATCAAAATTACTTTAAAAAGTTTCTACATTGTTGTCGGACATTCTTTTTTTCTTTCAACTAGAGATGTACAATAATTCTTTTATTTTTATGACGTATATAACATTTTGTAAGCAAATATTCTATCAATAATCCAATACTTTTAAAAATAAAAAAACGGTGTACCGATAATTTAAATGACGATATATGAAAAATATGGGACAATATTTGGATATTTTTTTGTTTTTTTTAGAAATTTTTTCAACGTTTAATATTTTATTTATAGTGCTTTTTAGCCTTCTATTTTTTTTGTGAATACTAATAACTCTATCACAAGATAATAGTTGTTTATATATTTTCAATATATTGAAGATCAGAGAGTTATCGCTCCTACTGGGTCGGGATTTGAACACATGACCTCTTATTAGCTATTGGTCTTGTGTTAAATTATACTCCCTCCGTCCGGAAATATTTCTGCCACTTTCCTTTTTGGTGCGTCCGAAAATATTCTTCACATTTCCTTTTTTAGTACACTTTTTAAAGATAAATATCAATAATACCCTTCTATTTTATCATAAATCTACTTTTTTAGTACTTTTTTTAATAATAAAAGGAAATTTAAAAGTTTATAGTATGTGCATTTTTGAAAATTTTGCATTTTTTTACTATTTTTTAATAAGCGTGCTAAGTCAATAAGGGAAGAATATTTCCGGACGGAGGGAGTAGTTTACCCTCCTACTAAGGTTGCATTCCGTTTGTCTGATCTGATGTGATCTGATCTGATATGGATTGATCTGATCTGATTATAGTTATAATTAAAATTGTTTTTGATCTAGTCTGGTCTGATCTGATCTGATTATAATAAAAATAAGTAATTAATAAACAGAAAAAATAAGTTGAACAGAATGCTGCCTAAACAGGTAATTAATTACTCCAATTTATGAATAGAAGTTCCAATTTACCCCGGATGATAAATGAGGAAGTCAAAAAGATCAACAGCTGTTGTATTGATTTATACTTTGGAAGGAAACACAAGCTTTGAAAAAGAGTAAAAAAAACATGCCTCACTCCCACATGCGCGCCAAACATGCATCTTTTTTTACTACACATTTTTGCTGTTTTCGAGAAGGTTAATTAGAATCAATAATTAGTAATTACAGGGCGTGTTAAAGGTCGTCACTCGTGCTGGTTAAACTTTTTCAAAAAAGCCAAATTAAAGTATGAGTAATCCTATAATTGATCGAAGAATTTTTTCATATTTAATCATTTACGGAGTACTATCAGATATTACGTTCGCGCGTGGTTCTTCTTTTATAGGTGCACTTTGTCTCGTTGGTGTTAAATTGATGCATGTAAGTATAATTTATCAACAATCATATACTCCCTCCGTCCGGAAATGTTCTTCCCATTTGACTTTTCACGGTCTCCAATATTGCACTTTGACCATTAATATCTATATTTGTACATAGATATATTTTATAAAAAATTGATATTTGAAAACTACGTTTCATTATGAATATATTGATATTAAATTTACATTATAATACAATGTATTTTTTCCACAAATCGTAGTCAAAGTTTATGAACTTTGACCAAGAAAAATCAAATGTGAAGAACATTTCCGGACGGAGGGAGTATCTTTCTTGTCATAGCCAAGCAAGTGTCACTGCAGATGTATCATTATTTGTCAACTGGAATTGCTGCCGCTTTTTGTCACAGTCTACAAATGCATGTAACGTCTATTCTGAATCCTAGTCCATAATTATAATCATTATTGCTATGTAGTTGTTCATCAAGACGCGGCGTAAATCATCACACCACATTACTGGATACAGGGTCTTTCGTTCAGTTTGACGCCAACATGATAGAAGGTTTAAAAAAATTACCCATAGAAACGTATCCATAAAAGGACCACGAACATAATATTTGATATTACAAAACTAAATACTCCGTATAAAAAACTCTTATTATAAATGACCAATTACGAGCATAAATTTACTGATAAAAATCCTTAAAAAACAGAGTCATAATATAATCTGGAATGGAAACGAAGCCGGGGGCATTGCGCAGTTGGCAAAACAAGGGGTGCCAAGGGGGTAAGACTCGAGTTTGATTACTGGCAACTGCGCTGAAAGGCAACAATGCTAAGCATACGGCCTCTACAAGTACCAGGTGCAAGCTCCACTCTTTGACATCAATCTGCGATTAAAGTTCAATTTACTTCCTCTCAGTGACCGTCCAGCCGGGTCTTGAGGGAGGTCTTCCGGGACGGGGCTCATCGTTTTTTTTGGAACGGAAAAGATAGACGGTGAAGGAGGACACGTGGGACTGCAAAAGGGAGTGGCAAATATAATCCTGGGTATTATTATTATTCTACTACTCCGTATATTACTACTACACGCATTTCATCTGTTTAATTATACCGTTTGCAGATTTGTCTGGTTCGTACGTAGGAGCCACTCTAAAAGATGAACACGTTGTTGAGAAAGAAAGAATTTGAAGCTATAGCTAAGATCGAGGAGTGGATATACACATTCGCCTTTTCTTTTATTTATTACGCTATTTGTACAAGAGAAACGTCACAATGGAGATGAAGAATTATCTCGAAACGGCGAATCGATAAGCAGCTTTCGCAAGACATTCTAAGAATAGACACCGAATGCAAAAAAAGCAAAATGTTTGTTTGCATCAACAATAACATTCGTGAAGATGTAGAACCTTTGTGATATGATTAACTAACTAGAGATTATTTTAAATAAGTTTTTTTAATGATATACACCGTGGATCACTATAGAAAATGCTCCAAAAAAGTCTTGAGTTGAACCGACTACAAATCAATTGGATTAAAATGTTTAATAAAAATTCAGACAAGATATCTTATGGTCCGGTCTACCTTTAGTGTTTAGATTGATTACACTTGTTTTAGTGCTACCCATTTTAAGTGCTTTGATCATCCCAAAGAGTGGATTGTCTTAAATATAACCTTTGCTTTTGAGATTATATTCCTTACACTTACCTTGTTAGTTTTGTTTTAATGATTCCCATTTTAAATGCAAAAGGTAAACATTAAAGCTTTTTTAAGACTCTCAAATAAGTATAGAGATTAATGTCGTCTTTGGGACTCTTATCTACATTTAGAAGGATTTGAAATAGCTTAATAATAAGCAATCTCTTGTGAAGAATGAAATTTAATTATGTCGGAAATTTAATTCAAGGTGCTACTTTGAAACTTCAAATACATAAGACGTTTTGTAAAATAGCAGCAAGTATAATCAGCATTATTCACTTGGCATGAGGAGTTAATGCCATGCTATGATATGATATTGGCTTCAATTGGACCCCTACGACGTGTCATTTGAAAAATTGATGATTTTTCGTCCCACTCCCTCCCTCCCCCTGGTCCAATTGAGGTCTCATATTTTACGTAAATTTTCTTGAATGTTAGTAGTTGAGTACTGATTTTAGTATTCGAATGCTTCATTATCTTTTCCTGAAATCCTCCATAATCTGAACAAACTTCATAAGGCAATACTTGTCCAGATTATTTGTAACATTTTATGTTTACACTATCTAAAAAAACTCTTAAAAAATAAAAAGAGAGTGACTGAAATTTATTTAAAACAAAGAAAATCGTTGTAACCCACATATCCTTTAAGTTATTAAAAATCAAAGGACTATGAATATTGATTTGAGATAACTAAGGGGCTGTTTGTTTCAGCCTCTTAATGGTTCAGATGTCTGAATGATTCAGCACTTAATGGTTCAGTCTGTTTGTTTCAGCCTCTTAATGGTTCAGATGTCTGAATGGTTAAGAGATTTGCCTCTGAATGATTAAGTATTATACAGAGTCTGAATGGTTAAGAGCTTTTATCTGAATTGATCAAACATTTGCCTCTGAACAGTTAAGCAATATACTAGCTCTTAATGGTTCAGCACTTAATGGTTCAGACCTCTTACTGGTTCAGCACTTACCTATTCAGAAGTTACCAAACAGCCCCTAAGAAAGGGAATATGTAGTTAATAAATAGTTTGCGACCTCCAAAATGTACAAAGTCATTTTCACGACCTAGTTTTCTATAATATTTATTTAGGTAAACACATACTTAATGATCAAACTATCACATTGGTGATTAAAGAATCAAATGTAAAAATGTTTTTGAGATAAGAAAGGCTGAATAGATGGTGTTAGTAGCACACATAGGCCCTGTTTGGCATCACCGTTAAAGATTAACGTTAGCGTTATGAAAAGACTATCCGACGGTAGCCTTTAGCGTTTGCGTTTTCAGAATTAATTTATATCATAAAAATTTATCCAAAACGCTAACGCTAATCGAAAATGTTGTTCACAAACAAGGCCTTAAACTATTCTCTTCAGCTTATTTTTTTACTTATTAATTACTTTTATGAGAACCAATAACATCTTTAAATTTTATTACTGTTAGATTAGACCAGATCAGATGCAAAATATTCTCAAAAACAAATTCTATACTTTCGAGTAGACTTAATGTTTGCATACCCACCCTTTCCAAACTTATTTTTATAGAACTTTATTGGATTTGTTGTATTTGGTAAATCATATCAAAGTTCATAATCATATGATCTTTACATACACAAATATATAGGCACACACCACACATTAAGAAAACAAATCAAACCCAAGCCCAACCAAAGCCCAAAATAAAAAATCAGGCCAATTGAAAGGAAATAGGCCCAATAAATATATTACAAGTTAGGTCTTAGAATGTGACTCTTAGTTATCTGAATAGCCTTCCTATAAAAAAAAAAATTGGAACCCATTTGGAACAATACTCCGTATAATAATAGAGAAAAGGCCCAAGATCTAGTATCCTAATTGAATGCGAAGTGTTTGATGTAATGCTTCAAAGAGAGATGAGAAATAAAAAACACAAGGTAAGTAAAAGTTTGGTGATTAAAATACTACTTTTATACGAGTATTTCTTACTCCTATTTAAAAAATGAATACTATGGCCCACAATTTCCCTTTTTACCCTTATAAAAATAATATACTTTTGTTTTGGTAAAAAAAAAATTTATGGGACACAAAGTATACACTTTTTATCCTGAAAAAAGCAATAATAAGAACATCCAAACTCTTTTAGTCCACAACAAATTTGTACAAAACTGGTTGGAGTGATCATCATCAGCACACAAACATCTCCCTTCTAAAGAAACTTAACCTCAAACAATAGAACACAAACAAACACATGGTTTGATGAAATATCACTATCCCCTTTCTACCCCTAACCACACTCTCTCACACACCACCTTCAACTCTTGGCCATCTGCTGCTGTCCCCTCCACACCAGCTCTCCTCCTCATCTCAACAACCTTCCTGTGTGAGTTAGAGTGCAGCTCCGGGACGAACGTCGGGCTAGCCACGGGCCGGTACTCCGGGAAAAGCCGCCCGGAGCGGTACCGGACCCCGCAAGCGTTGCACAGCGTCGTGGGCCCCGCCGGCCCCTCCCGCCACTGCGGCGTCTTGGTGACTTGGCAGTGCGCGCATCTCCTGACCCCGGATGATTGCGGGTCCGATGAGTTCGCGCCCTGGTTGAGTGGTGATGGCGGCGATGACATCATCTTCCTCGCCCGCCTCTTTTTCCTTGGGCGGGAAGCGGGTGGGACGGGCGGAGGGATGAGAGTCCACGGGTTGAGAGCGGGCCGGGCACGTTTGGATCGGGTGCGTACCGGGATGAGCAAGTCGGGTTTGATCGGAACGGTGTTCTCTAGGACGGATACCGGGCTCTGCGTCTGGAACAAACGGGACTTCCGGCCTTCAAAATATGTACTTGGATAGAGAAGTGTAGCACCTGAGGTTTCCTCCTTATGGTTCAAGGCAGGTCAGGAAATCAAGAACAAGAAAAGCAAATGAAAAAGTGATCAAATATAGAGCTTTTTTTTTTTAACATTTTATACTAAAAAACAGGTCAGGTTAATCTTTTAATGATGCAAATTAGCTTGGAAAATACCAAAGGTAAAAGTTAACGTTGGATGGCATTTTCAAAATGCTGAAGCTAATGCCAAACGGAGCCTCGATCCACAATAAGGCTCCGTTTAGTAGCCATAATCAGCTCATTCTGCTAATGCGCGAAATTACGTAAAAGAATTGTAATATTTCTTGGAAACAGAGACTGCTTAAACACCACCATTTCAATCCATTAGGGGCAGACATGACATTCCACTGTCCAAAAATTTCATTTCCCCATGTATGCATGATTTACATGTTTCATCTGTTCCTTTTTTTTCCCACTTTTCTATCTGTCTTTTTTCTTCTTTTTTTCCTCAACTTGTCACATTTTCTTGAAAGGTTGTGGGTTAAATTGCCAAAACATTGCAAGTTTTCTGAAAGGGAAACATAAATCATTAATAACATCAACTAATGATCTTTGGGTGAAGATTTTTGGAGGGCTAAGGTTTATATCTTGGCCCAATATGGTGTTTCTAAAAGAAATTATAAGGTGATTGATATAGTATACAAATAAACAACCACATATAATGTTGATCTTTCAATTTTCATAAAATCTATAAAAACAAATATTCAAGGTATAGACTAAGCCTTCTCCAAACATGCCCTAAGTGAACGGTTTTCTTACCGGAAAGATGGTCTAGAAGAGGGTTCAACACTATATCTAATGGTGAAGAGAGAGGTCTCCTAGTATTGTTGATTTTGCAGGCCAATATGATGTTTCTACATCAGAAATACGTTTACAAATGTCAAAAATGTCCTTCAAATGCTCATACCCACCCAATCTGTAGGACATTTTAGACAATTCATCATATTATCTTTATCGAATATGAACATAGAAGGCGGACAACTAATCATGGACAAGCGAAAAGAAGAAAGCAGACAACTAAACCCAAACAACAAAACATCATTTATGTGAAAATAAGACAGCAAGAACATTAGCAGAAGCAATTAATTATGGTAAAAAAGAAACAAAAAGAGAGAGACTCACAAAAGCCTTGGACTTGAATGCTGTCCTCAAACAGCGATTGTCAACATTGGGCTTAGGCAGTGGAGGAGACAGCATCAAAGCCTCCGAAGGGATTGGTCCGAGGGACTGCAACAAATTAGCATCCCAATCCCCAAGCAACTCGTCTCCTTCCAAACTCTCCTCCTCAGGGAAATCCAATATGTTCAGCAAGTCCGGGAAATTGTCACACCCATTCGTTATCCCATCCAAACAACCACTTTCAACCACACTCATCTTCTGAAAAACAAATGCAAATTCCATTAACTCATCCTATAAGACTGTCATAAACACAACAACAACAACAACAACAACGACAAACCCAGTAAAATCCCACAAAAGTAGGGTCTAAAGAGGGTTTATGTAAGCAGACCCTACCTCTACATGGAAGTAGAGAGCCTGTTTCCAGGAGACCCCCGACTCAAACATTCGGTTTCTATGTTTTCTTCTTCACAACAACAACAAAATTAAACTTAAATTTGACTGCGACAACATATCATCTATATGTAACATTATCCTCGTCCTATTCGCACAAAAAACCTTGTTGGATAACAACATGTAATGCAAATATAAAATCAAACCAAATACTTATCATGTTATCAGGCCTCATTTGGTTTGGTCCTAACTCAAACTATAAAGTGAACCAAACAGGCCCTAAGCAGAACCCTTCTCCTCTACAGAATGAACCTTTAGTCATTCTTGTGTGCAACAAGGCTAATTGCACTAGGAATACACCTAATTAACACAATCCGAACATAAATCAATTAGTAGTAAAACAATAAGCACTCCAAAAGGGCAAAAATGGTTATTACCAACAAAATCACGCGGTTAAAAAAAGTGGGTGAATGAGAGTAATTTCTGTTCTTGTAAACAAAATACGACACCGTTTTGGCGTTTTCCGTCCAGTCTCCGGCACAAGCCGGAGAGCAGAGAAACACAGAAGAAGAACTCTGTGCCCTGTTTGGCTGCTAAGAAATGCGACACTATAAATACCCAAATTGCTTCTCCACTTTGCAACAGAAGAACAATTAAAGTTAGACAAAAAACTGTCTACATTTTACCAGGCAAAATTTCTCAAGAACTCACCAGAGAAGAAAAGGGGGTGGGGGAAAACCTTAAAGCACACCGAAAATGGAAACTTTATAGAAAAGTAAGAAATGGGTACTGAAAGAAATATGGGTTTTCACTAATTTGGGCGGAGAAGAAAGAGTACTGACCGCAGAGCCTATTCAGTGGCGCAAGACATTGCACTTTTTGAGGAGGTTTTGGATTTTGCAGAGAGGAGAAAGGAAAGAGGAAGAAGAAGAAGAGGATATGTAGGGCAAAGAAGAAGATAGAAATGGCCTTATTGGGAAAGAAATAATGTTCTTTTATTTTATTTTATTTCTTTTTGAAATATTGAGTTTTAAATTTTTTTTCTGGATTTTATGTTCTGGAAATTAGCGAAACAATTTGAAGAACACGTTTAGTCGGTGAGACATTTTGTCATGATTTTTACACCTAACACGAAAAATACCATTCTTTGGTAAAAATTGGGAGTATATATTTATTCTAAATTTACATTTACTTTTTTTCGGCAAGGAAAAAACATTTACTCCCTACCTTTTGGTGGGATAACAATATAACATACCCCAAATGAATTTTCATTCTCATTTATAATATATTAAAATTATATTTAATTCAATTTATTTAATGATAAACATAAAATTCAAATATAGAATTTATAATTTAGAAATGAATATTAAAATAAATAAATAAAGTGAATAAAATTTAATAGAATAACAAATGAGTAATTCACTTCAGAGAAAAATGAGTATTTCACTACTTAAGTGGTCTAAGCTATTTACGACTTACGAGAATATATTTTTTTTATTTACCATTTTAATCATAGTGAATACTCCCTATTATGTAAAATCATTCTTTTCTTTTTGAAGTAAACTTTTCAAATAAAAAGAATGTGCTTACTCTCTCTTTCCAAAACAATGGTCCATTTCAAGTGTGTTAACTTTTGCTAAATACTTTCGTATTTGTTCAATTTGAATTTTTCAAATTAAACTCTACAAACCTCACCAATTGAGTAAATATTACTCTGTACTACATATATCTTACAACACTAAAAATATTTCATTAGATTTATCTTGTGAAAACTATCGAGAAATGCATTTCGTTTCTTATTTAAATATGTATTGCAAATCTATTGTACGGAGTAATTGATAATTAAACTTCGTCCAGCTTAATAAAAAAGTCAAACGGGATGAATACACTACCAAAGTACAAGAGAAAGTAATGTTTAATTAAATTGTTAATTATTATGAAAGTACAATCATGAGCACTCCAAATTCGAATACATTTTTATGTGTAACTGTACGGTAAATAACAATAACTTTATCTCAATGCCTCAAAATTTTTTGTGTCATGCAAGACAAGGAGAGATTAGATGTACACAACATGTACAAGAAAATTTTGGATAATTATAAAATAATTCTATACACACAAATTTTGCAAAGCCTAATTAAATGGATTTTTTTTTAAAATACCATAGTCAAAACATATTGGACGTGTTAAAAGAGCACCGAAATAGTTGCATTATAAGTGTGGTGGGTTTGGGGTGGACCAATATGGAGTTGTACCAATGCATGTTACTTCAATGAATAATAATAATAATAAAAATAATAATGTTGTATTTATTTTATTATATTATATTTAATTATATTTTTGAGTGGATCGGAGCTATGGATATACGTATGGGTTCAATTTTTTTTTTTTTTGGGGTAACGAATAACGATGGGCACTTGTAAACAAAGGCACATTCATTGCGCCCTTTGACGGTTTCACCTCGTTTATGTATTTTTTGCTCCACAATTTCAAAGATTCGAATAATGATAATAATAATTAACAATTAATAATTAATAATAATAAAAGTTAATGATAATAATAGTAACACTCCCTTCTTTTGACAACAAGAATTATTGTCATATTATAATAAATATTGCTACGGTGACTCGTTAAAAAAAAATTGATGGTTCTTATCCACCTAACGCCCACCCCAGTAACACTTAGCCAATCGGTGTTTTGGAGAGGGGACATAAGGGTTGGTGGAGTGGGACTATGGGAGGCACAGAGAGCGGATGAGGGTTTAGTGAGTTAGTAAGAACCATCAATTTTTTGAATAAACACGATTGTTGTCAATAACAATTTTTGTTGTCAAAAGAAGTGAATAATAATAATAATAATAATAATAATAATAATAATAATAATAATAATAATAATAATAATAATAATAATAATAATAATAATAATAATAATAATAGAGAGTACTAAAAACAACAACAATAATAATAGAGTATACAATCATGTGTACTACGTATTTAAGAATGTTTCATAACAATGATAATGATGCCGGAAAATTGCAAAGATTAGCAGAAGTTAGATTAGATATTTTTGCCATTATCATCAATCAATCAATCAAATGTTGGTTGAATTATAAAATAATGGTCTGAACTAATTCCCCAAATGTGTATAATACGTATGTGTTTTCTCTTTCTTTCTTAATTAGGGACTCAAGTCAAAGTCACGTTTGTTCATAATTTAACCTTTGACACTGATCTTCGTTTTGCACTTACAAAGATGAAAAGACAGAGTGACACCAACACAAAAGGGGATGCAAAACAAAGGAGTCTCCATGAGGCGGCCGCCGCCACGTCATCCCAACCGCTCCCCAGTTTTCCGTGATCCGCCTGCAACGTATGAAGAAAAAACATATAGAGGATCGTCCGCCCGGATAATGACCGTATAGGTTCGGTCTTTTCGGGTCCCGTTTGGTGGGTTTTTGAGAGTCGTTATGCTATGTGTTCTGAAATCTGGAAGAAAAAAAATATGGGTTCTGAAATTTGAAATGAAAGTATTTTGGATGCTCATCAAACATGGCCTCAGTATGGTTTGACCCAAGTGTCTTATGGTCCAGTTGAGAAACCAGTACCCAATTCTAAGTTCTAAAGCTTTTATCGCATGCACGCCTCAGACTAGCAGGGGTGAGGGGTGGGGTGGGGGTGGGGGTGGGGGGGGGGAACTTACACCAAACTCCGCTCTCCGCACTCCGACTTGGTTTTTTTGCCTTTCAAAGATGACTTGTGCATACTCATAGAGTTCCATGTCCAGGCTGTTTAGTGATGCTATCTCCTGGATGAGTTGTGCTGGAATCCGACGGCGAGCCTGTTCAAATTTTCAGGCTCTTATTAAATTTCAATCCTCAATTAAAAGAGAGATAAATTAAGACGGGGAGATAAAGAAAGATTTAAAGCCTGTTCTCTTCAACTTATCCTTATTACTTTTTCTTATTGGAATCAGTTCAGTTCAAATCAAACCAGATCACATCAAATACAGAACTTATTCCAATCAGATCAGGTGAAGAGAACAAGCCCATACCGCGGGAAGGTACAACCCTTCAAATTTGGGAAGGTACAACTATTTTAGGTACATACCTCTTTTGTAAAATTTGCAGGAGATATTCTCATCAGTGACTTTGCTCTTCTTTGTGACTGAGATGAGCGTAGGCTCGAAACGCAGCCCTCATACGCTTCAATAAGTTTTTCTGCAGTCATCTGTTATCATCTCATGAACATGAAAACATCAAAAACATTTCATTATGGCTAAATTTCGTCTTCGGTGCCAGAAGTTAAGGCGTTATTAATATTACCCAGTATTAATCATTTGAAGACACAAAAATATGATGAAACCTATTATTACCTCTGTGTCAGAAGCAGAATCTCCGGAAGGACTGATTTTTTCTGCGGTGCAGCCAGTAAGTAACATTATTATTATTATTATTATTATTAAGAAAATAGCAATCGACGTTTTTCTTTGTTAAAAAACACGATAAAGATTAGCAAGTAGAACAGATTTTTTGGAAAAAACAAAACTGAAACGTTGCCATTGGGTACCCCCTTTCAAAAGGGTTGCCAAAAGGGGCACATAGACGACTGACCTGAATTGTTGGAAGATGCTGCAGTGCTTTTTACAAAGCTTGATGGAGTTAGCTGGGAAATCACCTGAGTACCAACTACATTTGCAAACATGGTGGCAGACTCTTTGTGGTTCTCAGTGATTCCCACATACAACATTCCATCCAACCTCTTCTGCAAGATTTGATATGCATGAAACTATGGAGGAGAGGAGAAAAAGATTAATTACCTTTGCAGACTTCAAGTAATTAATTACCTTTGCGACTTCAAGTACGTACTGACCCAGACTCCGATACTTCAGGACACAACGGCGCACGTGATGAGACACTGCCACATAAGAATTGTTTGTGAGTCCTGCAACCTATATTGATCAGACACCTATCAGGCAGAACGAACCATCTTCTAGTGCATTGCAGAAATTAAATGACCTGTTTTTGCCAGCTAAAGATAAATTATCATATGAGTAACTTCCATAAATGGTCCCTAATTATTCATGGTTTTCCATATTTAATCTCCAATTCTAAAATATTACATAAATGGTCCTCAATTTTTGAAAACTATTCCGTAAATAGTCTTTTAGGCCAAATATGACAAAATAGTTTCTCCACATATAGGAACTTGTAATTAGGGACCTTTTATGGAATTTACTCTTATCTTATCATCTTAGTCATTGCATCCACCCACAGCCCCACCCAAGGTGAAAATTACAAAAAAAAAAAAAAAAGGAAAGACAAAAAATGAATGGCTATGCAATCTTTGAAGAATATGCATCAGTGTGTACAAAGCAGTGCTATAGTGGTACCTGAAATGTGGCCCCATTCTGGATGATATCCCAAGCCATGGGGTCATTGATATATTTGTGCAACGGCATCACAATATCTTCCATATTGTAAGGATCATTTCCATTGATAATCGTTTTGCCTCTACGTGTTCTAGCTTCTCTCTGTAGTCAAATTACATTGCATGATCATAAGGCAAGACATGCAATGCATATAAAATACTCAAAGAAAAATGAAACAGTAATTTGGAAGTATTGGGTGCAACCCATTGATGTCTGAAAATCTTATTTTTCATAATTTTCTAGATTAGGAAACAACCACTGGAATTAGGCAATATGTATATACAGATAAGGGCTACTACATACTTTTTTTATTTGATAAAAGATACGTTTACGAGTTCAACCCTTTGACGCTCCCAAACTTCAACAAAGACCATACTAACATTTAGTATAAGGGCTAAAAAGATTATTTCAAGTTATTTAGACACAAGTGTTCATGCAGAAACAGGAGAACAATATCAAATGGATATCTCAGAAAACAAGTGATGGCAAACTGGCAATTACCAGAATATTCACAGCTGATGCAAATGGCAGAACCACAAATTCAAACAAGTGGTCAAAGCATTTCCATAGCCACTAATTCAAAGATCTTGTCATCGAAAATAGTGAGGTTTGTGTAGGGTGTTCAGAAAATGGGCGATATTCTATTTTCTGGGAAACAATGAGTACGTGTACAAGTTGAATATTCTCAAAATACAAAATAAAATGATTTTTTTAAAATGTGATTTAACAATATCCACATTTTCTAAACAGTGCCGGTCTCTTTTATTTGTTAGTGTTTCTTTTGAAACCTTCAGCAGTATTGAAATACTACAGAACTCACCCTACATGTGGGGGTGGTGCACTTACAATGAAAAATATAGAACTGTTCAAGATTTCATGAAATACTGAAAGCCATTTTAAGAAAGAAACATACTCGAGCAAATAAGTCTTCTCTCATCCAAGGAACCAAATACTTCCACGGCCAGATATCTAGGGTGCTTACTCCCTTTGAAGTTGAACGAACCCTTCCCGACATTCTAGTGGCAGATGTTAAGTTAGGGTGCACCAAGAACCTAGCAGCTACTTCCAATGAAAATTCATAAGCACTAAAAACACGGTCAATTGGATTCCTAATAATCGTGACCACGGAAGTTCTATCCTTAGGAAGTCTGGAAATCACACTGTAGTCATCATGGGTAGCCAACAATCGACAGTTTGCCTTTCTGCACAAATGCAATTTAAAAAGGTAGAACTTAGAGAGGCTTATACATAGCTCTCAGAAAAACATTATATATATATATATATATATATATATATATATATATAATGAAAAAAAAATGCACGTGAGATATATTTTTTTAAAAAAATCAGTTTCCAGTGATAAAGTTTTAACATTCTCTACTTTTTTGGCCAAATTGTATATTCATCCAAATCAGCCTTGATATGTCCACATTCTTCTGACTTTCAATGTTAAAAAAAGTACTAATTGTTGGTATTAATATACATCTATATGCACATCACACCAAAAAGAGAACATGAAAGTGCTTTTGGGTTATATGGGAACTATACGGTAGCTTGTTGTGCTGTTCTGTTTCTTCAGTAATTGAGTAATGTAGGACCAGAATATTAAATAGTTACATTCAGATTGCATAAAATATTTTGATGACAATTATAATGTTTTGGATAGTGTACAGATATTTTGTGGAAATGTTCAGAAATGTCAAGATACTTTTATGATAATTTGAAATTTCATTGTACAAGCAATAGAAATGGATAATGATATGAAGTTTTTTTTGGATAAACTGAATATTGGGGAAGATATGTTTTTCATTCATAATTTTCCATTTTGGTATTGTAAATTTGCTGAGATATCCATCTAAATTTGATATATCTGAATATTTCCAACATTACTGCAATCTTCATTTTTTATTTATAATCAGATCGAACAGCGTCCACGACTAGCCTGGCCACAAAACAACTGAGTAATCACTACCCAAACAGGCAAACAGTACTGAATAGGGAAGGCTAAGATACATGATTACTGCATTCCAAATCCTTCTATGATTGAATTAAACTAAAAATGACACTTCAAGTCTTCAAGAATCAAAATCAAAATTTTGGGTGTTCAAGTCTTTAAGGCCATTTTTCCCGAGCATTCAAAAAGTTTGTCACCCACACAAATGCTACCCCAACGAGTCTTTATTGACAGAAAATTATAGTGGGCCCACAAAGTGACTAAGAGGATAACAGTTATAGAAGAATAAAAAATTTATTACCTGGGATCAAACCTTAACTTATCATACGAGCGTGGACACTCCAGAGAGTTGGCATAAAGCTTTTTCAGGAAACTGCAAGAGGAAAATTGAAAGAAAGAAAAAACAATATTAATATTTCATGAGCGCATGTGAAGTCTTGCAGCCATTGCCAAGAAACTAATGAGAAGATTAAAAATATTACCAGTGAAAATATGTCCTTCCTCCTGTCCTAGGTATGTGAAGGAAAAATAGCAAGTCCCTCAACTGATGATTGTCTCTGCTAATTTCTGATTCAAGGGAAGAAGATGCCCAGTTCTTGACAGTGTTTTCACACTGGTCAAAAGAATCTATCGTATCAGATGCCTTTGTCGTAGAAGCTGGAGAAGAATCGAAGAACCAACCCATTGAGAACACAATATATATTTATTTACAGATGAGCTTTCCTATTCACTGGCTTTCACTGCTTTAAAACTAAGAATTTTGTTTTTATACATGAAGGTTGGATCCAGGTCACATCACAATTGGATACTCCCTCTATCCCATAAAATGAGTCCTTTTCTGAACATATTCTTGTCCCATAAAAACAGTCAAATTTGAAGGAAAAAAAAAGCTAATTTTCATTGTATCAGATTTTTTAAATGCAAAAAGTGTGCCTAAAAAATTAAATACAGAGTGTGTTAAAGTTAGTTAAACAAACAACTATTTTTAAAAATATAACTATATTCAAGGATTTCTCCTAGGAGTCCTAGCTGCACCTCAACAAAACTAAAATATTGCACACTGGAGAAATATAACTCTTTATATGAGACAGAGGGAGTAGAAGATATGCAAGAACATATATCAATTTCAAAATGAATTGCATTATAATCAATGCAACTGTAATGCAGCTTCTGCCCGTAAAACATCTAAGACATGAACTCTGATATCTATGAACTTCGTAGAAGGCTAGAACTAGAAGAAAGTGGAAAATGCAAGCAACCTTTTCGAGATTTAATATTTTCCATTTTGCCCGGAAATAAAAATTTTGCAAATTTCCTGTATTTTAAGCAGATATATTACTTTGATAAAAACTATCATATGTTTTTACTATCAGGAAAATTCACTCACACACAGTACACAACAGGAACAAGAACAGACAATAAACTGCTGGAAAATGAGAAAATGGGTACCAGATAGCAAAAGCACCAAGCTAAAGACGACTTCCCAATGATGAATCATCTCTCTCATTTCCTCCCCCCTCGATTCAAATCAACTGGAATATTAAACAACAATTTCTCTGATCAGAAATCCGCAAAAAAAAAAAGATCGAATTTTTCTGCGTAGAGTTCAAATTGGCAGGAGAATAAAACTTTTGAATGCCAAGAAAGGAATAAAAACCCAGGCGAAAATAATTTCCAGAAACCCTACTCCCGGAGGAAACTCCACTCTGCTCGAATTTCAAGTGCGTGGGCAATTCAATGGTACATTTAAAGAAAAAGAGAAAGTGGGTGAAGAAAATGAAGCAAATACTATACAATTTCGGAATCGCGTGCTCATGAAGATGTGGACAACGGCGTCGGAAATCGGCGAGATGAACTTCCCGATCAGGCAGCCAGTGCGCCGACGGAGAGCCGCCCCATCTCCGGTTGGGGGATTTTTTCCGTTTTATTCAATGATTTACTTTATTGTTTTTTATTTACTCAGTATATTCTACTCCTGCAAAAGAAACGTATTATACGGATTACGGATTGCATACATACACTGAGCACTGGTATGCCTCTGATTGTAGTGGCTCGTTTGGCAAGAAAAGCATTTACCTTTTGAGAAGCAAATAAAAAAAAAAGGATGAGTCATGTACCCGAGCGCTCTCTCAAGTCTATCTCTTGGCACTCTATTTTTGTCAACTGTACAAAGCTCCTACCTTTGAGAAACAAAGAAAGATTTTGTGAGTAGTAGTATCAAACTATCAATTTTTTTGTACTCTATAATATGGGGTATTACACAATTTCGTATTTGAGAGTAAATTGTCACTTGGGAGAGCAAAGTAAGAGCACTTCGATATCGAAAATAGTATCCGGCCATGGGATATAAATCATATTCTTCTCAACTTATTTTTTTTTACTTATTACTTACTCTTATTGGAATCAGATTATATCAAATCATATCAAAAGTATCTTTAAATATAATTACATTCATATCAAATGAGACCAGATAAGATTAGAATTTATTCTAATCAAAACAAAATCAATCAGATCAGGTGCAGAAAATATGGTCATAGTCTTTATCACTCATATTCTTTTTATTAGCCACATCAGTGTCATGTCACATATCTCTTCTCCCCTTCCCTCGTCCCCATCAAGAGGTGTGGTTCTTTATCCCTTTCCATTTTAATGAATAGTTTTGATCGGTGGTGTCGGAGAATTCTCCACGAGTATGCCGACTCACGGACGGGGGACGGTGCTCCCTATCCTAACAATAACAAGTCAGTTTCTCCATTTTGGTCACCGAGTCCACACCTCTTAAATTTATTAGATTCTCAAATTAATGAGTGTCATAATAAGATATTGTATTTGGTGTCAAAAGGAATCGAGCTTGTTTCCATCTTAAGTTTAATCATCATCATAAAAATAATATAGAATATTAGTGTTAATTTAAAATGTTGTTTTGAGAAATCATTATGAACTTTTCTTATTACGCTATGTCAAGAGTCATTAGTCAAGTAAATGATCTACTAAGGTTATGAGTTGTAAAATTTACATGTTATTCGAATTGCAAAATTTATACCGCTAAGTTCATGTTTAATTAAAAAATCTGTGATTCTAATTATTATGGCTTCGTTCTCCTCAACTAGCAAAAAATTAGGTTTTGTTGTTGTTGGTGTTGTTATCACTCCGTAGTATTTTAACACTATGTACTTTTCAATACTTTTCTGGTGTATTCTAATCTAAATGAATATGTTATGATTTATCTAAATGAATTGGTCTGCTTTGATCTTATTTGATTAAATCTGATTTGATCTGATTTAGTTATAATAATACGGAGTAGTAAGTTATAAGTAGAAAAAATAAATTGAAGACAATGCATCCAGAGTATCATATTTTCATATTCAATTCCCTTCATGTTATTAAAATCCCCCCTTCATGCTAAAGCAAGTAAATTAAAACTTGACTTTCCATTTTCAAGCTAAATATTTCCAGAATACCTTTTTATTTGCCTTTTCACATGATTAATATGTGAATATGTAATATAAGGATCAATGTCAAGTACATCGATATTATTTATATAGTGCATAAAATCATCACCATTTGAATGATCTGGAAAACAAGTAACAAGGCGGTTCAGGATTATAAGGGATCCACACAGCACATTACGACAAGATGGGCACACGCTATGACGGCTATGTGCATGTGATGATTGGTCTACTAGGTGTCCCAGAGATGTGAAGTCAACACTCGCGCAAGCCTCCCCTAAGGTAGTGTCGAGTGCTCTTCGTCGTTGCTTTGTGGATACAACTCTCTTAAGACTGGGTTTGGAAGTGTGGTGCATATTGAACAAGTCTGAAAAAGAGTTGTCATCATCTAAATTTTTTCTCATAATGTGTTTTAGTTTATTGAAAAAAGTCCGTCCCAACAAATTGCAATTCAAAGCGTCGTACATTTATAACGCAACTAATATCCAGGTAGAACGAGACATATAGGATCAAACCATATAGCACTATAGCTAGCATATGATCTATCACGTACACCTTCTGTCCCTAAAAAATTATCACAATTTAACTTTTAATCAAATTGTTTCATCCTTTGACCACAAATTAAATATAATTTAAAATACCTATATATTACAAAATTTCGATAGTTTAAAACTGTATTTTAAAATATACCTAATTTTACTATATTTACATTATAACTAAATATACTTTTTCAATAATTTATGGTTAAAGGATGCCACAATTTGAACAAAAATATTAAACTATGACAATCTTTTAGGGACGGAGGGAGTATATAATATATTTTTACATACACCAGAAAATATACTCTTAAAAGAGGAAATCCACAAACCAAAAATAGCACAAGTGCAACTTCAGTTCAATGATAGGACAAATGTATATCATTTACTAACATTTCTTGAGTTTGATTATCACTGCTAGTATATTCATTTTCTTACTCCGGTATATTCATTTGTACCAAATGCTCATTCAGTGTAAATTTAATTAAGTATGATATATAAGCACACTTGTATCTCAAATTGATATAGATGGAGGATGATGATATAAAATTATGTTAGTTGCACTCCTAATAATTGGCACAAATGAACACAAAATACTCTGTATATAAGATGCACGGAACGAAGAGGAAATCTGCAACCGACCTCTCACACAATAAACGTGTAAGCTACCGGTAACATATTCGGAGCATTTAACTAATTTTATAAGTTACTTGTATTATATATATTGACTCATACCATGGAATAAACCTATAACTCACCTGCTACTGAGAATTAAAAGAAGAAGAAGAAGAAAGCCTCAAAAAACGGTGTTATGAATGGCTGTGTTCGTATAATGGAGGGTCGCCATTCAAAACGTTGCTTCAAGAGCAGCGTTTCTAGCCAAAAGGAGAATTGGCGTTTTGGCCAACCGCCGTTTAACAAACAAAGCCAAATGGGGGGGGGGGAGGCGCTGTACAAGATGCATGGAAGTAGTAGTATTTGCATCTCTTTAATGTAAACTCCTACCAATCTTTGCAAAATACTGCTTGTCCGCGTTCGCTAGGCGATCTTGGAACATCGCCCACTCATTCCTGCACCGCTCCCTCACCTGCAACAGAAAATTTCCATATTTTTTTACAACAAACCCAGTAGAATCACACAAGACTGTAGGGGCTGGGGACCCCACTTGGAAAGAGGAAAAAACCCCATTTTTTATTCAAAAAAAAAAAAACTGTTTTTGAAGGATAATAAAGCATTTAAAGTATTGCATTTGGACTCCATCTCAGCAGACTGGAATTCAATACATACCCCTTGCCATGGAGCTTCACCATTCTCCGACTGCCCCTGCAAATTTGCATGGATAAGAAGAGCAAAGTCAGGAGTCACTATTAGTTACATTACTCCTTCGTAGTCCTTAGAAATAAGAATCACACAAATAAAACATTCTAAGATTTCAACCTGATTCCCAAGAGAGGGAATAACTTGATGAACAATCCATTGTGAGTCAACTACGCCTATCTTTTCATGAGCAGGCTGTGAAAGACCCAAAAAGTTCACAAGAGAGAGAGAGAGAGAGAAGATTATCAACGATGCTTGACAGTCAAAATTACCAACCTCTACACATCTTCTGAGAGCAAAATCCAACCCCCATCCATGCACCAAGTCATTCTAGATATAGATGAGTTTGTCACAATAACTTAAACAATCACAACTGAAAATACTACCATGATAATGTCAACAACGACAAAATCATGAGCAGGAAATAATACCTGGATCATATGCCAAACACATCTCCATGCCTCTCGAGAGAAAACAGGAGCCATGATTTCCACAAAACTGAACAGAAGAGAACAAAATCAGGACAGTTGGAGCATTGATTAAAAATTAGTTGGCACTAAACTTGCATAAAAAGACATGTGGCACTGTTTGGCAGAAGAACATTGAGATGAAAACCCAAAACCACAAATATCATGGGTTTCTGCTTCATGTGGAATATCATGAGTTGATATAATTCTCATGTCCTTTATATGATTGATATTAACATGAGAGCCATGGAAAATGATATCAATGTACATCTTAAAGGGTTTCTGATCAGCAAGATGATGTGTAATAGAAAGGGTGTGTGTGTGTGTGTGAGAGAGAGAGAGAGAGATAGGGAGTGTGTACGCTGCACATGGAGGCAGATGTGGATCACTGCACCACCCTGGTTTCTCATCTGTCTCCCTGTTCATCCAAACAAAACTTGGTAAACTTGCAAATGGACACCTTATTTGACAACAAAAAATAAGCAAATTATCTATTTTAAGAAGATAGAGAGCTCAACACATTGGAACCTACTTGTGAACTTCTCTGTCTCCTCTCCTTTTTGTCATTTGCCATGTCAATCCATTGTTTGGTTCCAGGCCAGGCTGAGATATCTCTAAACCATGTTTCCTCACTAACTGAATATACCTGGCAAGATAAATTGAAACCAAACGAGTCCAATAAGAAATTCAATCTGAGCAATGAAGAAAGAAACCAAAAAGGCACCTAAAGTTAAACCACTCACTTCTCAGGATTGAAGTGCTCCACTCCAAGATCTTCATCCCAAATAAATATGTAATCATAAGCTGCGACAACATCAGGATGCAAAAACCGCTTTGCATACCACCTATGAGGTTGAGGACATGGAAGATAGAGAAAATAAAAGCATAGCTTGTTGGACAAATCACAATTAATTAACAAGCTGGAGAAGTTTAATAGTTAGCATTATCATATACTCCCTCCATCCCGTTAAAAAAATATGAGACAGATTCAGAGCCATACCACTTTGTTTGCTTTCTAACACTGACATGTATTGCACGCCTAGACCACTCATACTGATCCCATTCACTGGTACGACCATCATAATGAAAGAGCATAATCTGGAAATCCTCTGAGAACTAAAATATCATTGCATAAAATACAACTTAGTACATGAATTTCAACAGTAGACAAGCATTAAGATCTTGAAAGAATTCCTCATTTAATATAACCTTTTTAACTGATGCATCAATATTGTCCTTTTGTTCCAAACCAACGGTGAAAGTAACCAGGTACTTCGGTTTCCTTTTTAAATCCTAAAAATTTCAAAAACATTGTAAGGTAGAAGCAATCCGAGTGCATGCCCTTAATGGAGTGAGGAACTACTTTAACAAAAATTTATACTCTCACCATCCCAACAAAAACATCATAGTTTCCTTTGTAATCCCAATATAAACACTCATTTCCGTTTAAGGAAATGAGTATATGGCTCAAATTCTTTCTCTTTTCCAAATTCCAAATAAATTCCAACCACACACTTCAGATTCCTTAAACTCCGTACCCAATCAAACCAGGCAGGACAACTTGCTATTTGACCATACCCAATCACTATTTCAGAAGCAGAACAATACTGGTTTACTAATATGCTACCCTAAGGGTCAGTGTGGATGGACAGCTTTGAAGGATTCTGAAGGGCTAAGTGCCTAAGTCCATAAATTGATAAGCATGTATAGTTTATATTATAGAAACAAAAGAGAAAAAGTAAAATGAAATGTGATCAAATAGCATTTCAATCACCTTTTTTATTTTAAACCAATTATTTAATATTTAGACTAAACCACCTTCCCAAACACTCCATCCAAACTGAGCCTAATTTGCAGATGCAAAAATGAACTGTGATTATAAATCCTCTAAAACTCACCTCACTTGGATCACCCCATAATCGACGCAAATAAAAATCTGATTCTGCTACTACAATTCCTGGTGGCAATGACTCTGCACCGTGAGGATTGGTAGGTACATATATCTGAAAGTCACATCAGTTTTTAATCAATATTGAGTTATGGACAAATAGAGCAACATCAGGTCACACAATTAACTAAATAATATGTGTGTGTGTGTACTGTTCAGTATTTTCTAAAACATTACTCCCATACAAACATAATAAACATATATGACTGGAAGAACGGAACTGAAGGAAACAAAGATATCCAGTTTCAAAATCCAAGAATCATGTCATTATCAATGAATTAAGTACCTTGGGTGTTACTGGAATATTACCAGAACCAAGGTTTTCAGGGAAACTACGTCCGGAATGTCTTTGATGGTCATTGCCAGAAGCTACATCAGTAGATGATATAAAGCTTGAGGGTAAGTTAATCTGCACAAGATGCTCAAGCATCAACTGGATGACAAATATGATTATATAAAGTTTAGACTTCACACCAAACAAATTTATCCAAAGACCTTCAAACTTACCTTAGTTAAAGAAACAAACGGAAAGGAAGTGCCAATAAAATATCCAAACAACATTCCCATAATTGTTGTTATAATAAGCCTGGCACTATCATTTGTCTTTTTAAAAGAAGCACTGCAACAAAAACAAATGAAAGGTTTAAAAAGTACAATCAAACCACATTAATCTCAAGTATATATCAATTAAGGAAAGAATATAGGTCTCTAACTGACCTGTGGCGAATGATTCCCATTGTGTTAAAAACTTCCTCAAGTCTACGAACCTCTGAACAGAATTACCATTAGTCCAATGATTAGTGCACAAAATCATTATCGTTTTATTCTGCATTTCTGTACATTCATCAAAAGTTAAAAAACCTCACATTTCAAACACTTCATAAATTATCAATCTTAAATTTGTTTTTCTACACAATTATCATTTCACTGCAGAAAAGCAAGTCAATCTCAGGGCTTGTTTGGTGCATTTTAGAGGGTTGATATGAAATGAGTTCTGAAATCTGAAAAAAATTATATGAGTTTTAAAATCTGAAATGGAAGTGTTTCAAGAGATCTTAGATGGATAGGCACTGGGTGGCCGGAAATGGGTCACCCACGGCAGTGGGCGAACGAGAGGAGTGGGTTGCCAAAGGTGGTGATGGGCGGTTGAGGGAGATATCAAAAACCTAAATTGATGTCTACCGAATTCGGGAGATATCAAAACACCCTCATTTGGGAAGGTTGTGACATCGGGATATAACGTCAAATCTGAACCATGTTTACACTTCACCAAACAACCACAAAAGGGTTTAGATACCAAGAGATATCAAAACTCATTTCTCTTACACTCACCAAATGGGCCAAATGGCTAAAAGTTCATTTAAGGTCCACATGGAACCCAAAAAATGCAAGTGAGAAAAATGGAGAGGAGATTGATGTGAAATTTGGAAGGAAAGAAAATTGGGGGGGGGGGGGNNNNAATTGAAAAAAGGTTCAAACTCTTTTATGTATTTGTTCAGACTTTGTTCATTTATACGTTTTGATTATATAGAGCCTAAGAAATATATGTACTAGTATAAATTTTCAAAAAGTTTTAATCCAAGTGCATTATTCTCTGAATTCTCCAAGGTAAAACCAAACATTAAAAGAAATTCCTTAGCATTTTTCCCCTTCCCTATCATTTTCATGTTCCAAAGATAGCCTCAAAGAATTGATGATCTCTATGGAACGGGATGATAAACCCACTTTGATGGTTTCCTTAATCTCATTTCATGTTGGATTGATAATGAATGGACAAGAACAAAGTTATCAAACTAATTCATAATTGATCACCTTTGCATGACGATGTTGGGTGCAAACAAAGCCCCACATTCCTATCTAAATTACTAAGCATAAGAAATAGAAGGGGAAAAAAAGGATCAAAGTTGGAAACTAATACTAAAAAGAAGAAAAAACAAAATTGAATTCTTTAATTTGTTGAGGCAGTTCAAACATGGAGGTCAAGAGAAAATGACTATAAAGAAGTCATGTATGGAGAGGTACGATGGAAAATGACTATAAAGAAGTCAAATGGAGAGGTATGAGCTTCCTTTAAAAATTTCTCTCTAAAGGGGGATATGGGAGGAGAAGGAAGTAATTTTGTCAGGAGAGTGTTCCAAAATTATGTTTGTTGTAAAACTAGTTGAGAGTTCTAAACACTTTGTGAGAAAGGTTTACAATTTGTCTGTTCAAAATTGTGGTATGTGTATTCCAAATATAAATAGTGAGGTGTTGTGGATGTAGGTCTATTCTAGCATATAATACGTATCTTGAATATGTGGAATTGTTTGCCCAGCACATGAGGCAAAAGAAGAAACAAATGGATGGGAAGGGGAAAAACTACTAGTTGATTGTTGGTCCCCCCCCCACCCCACCCACCCAAAAAAAAACCAAACCCGAATCCCCATTAGAGTGAATAGAGCTCATTACATAAGTAAAAATAGAAAGGGGGCAGTGAGAGATCAAAAGGAGCTAATTGCATCTTACTTGGAGTTGAGATTTACATCACCACCCAACAAACTACTACTCCTATAACATACACTAACACTGCGTGGGGAAAATAAAAATAAAAAAATACAGAATAAACAGTTACTCCAAAATCATTTCACATTTATAAAAAAATGAATAACCTCAAATTCAAAGTAAAACAGCATTCTACTTCAAGGAGTTAAAGTGGCAATAAGTTCATATCAGCAACCCGCAGAAACGGAAAAGAATCTGGACAGCGCTATCCTAACACACATCTCTCCAATCAGCAAAAAAAAAACACTGAAAAACGGAAGATTAATCCCCGAAAACCGCCTCTAATGGCATCAAATCTCACATCGGAAGGAAGCGAGATTTCAGGCGACGAAGCATGAAACAGCTAAAAAAAATGAGTGTGAACATTGAACATCAATCAATACCTCGAAATACGACGGCGGAGATTTCTACAGTCGACGGATGCAGGTGGTAGGGTTCGCGAGCGTTACAGGCTTCAATGGAGCTTTGATGAAGAAGGTTTAGGGGTTCATCATGTTCATCCTCCCCAGAGAGATCCGCTGAGATTGCAGGGGAAATTTAAAATGGAAGTGTTCAATTTTATTTTTATTGAACATGAATCGTCGTGGTACGGACGACGGGTTGACACATACTCCCTGCGTGGCCCCGAGAAATCTTGTGAAAGATACGTATTCTAATACGATAGGAATTTAGTGCTATTTTTAGAAGCACTTGCTTAGCCACCACCCCAAGTTTCCTCACACTCAACGAGACGAGACGGTTACAGAAAAGATTGAATTTTATTTTTTTCTAGACAAGATATAGTATTTCATCTAAAAATTGATTATTTTTATTATCTCTTAATTTCTCCGAGAACTCTTAATTCAGTCCGACTCTAATGAATCTAGCACCCCACTAATTCCATTTTCAAATTTTGTTGACTTTGAAATCAGAATTTTTATGTCAAATTCAACAAATGTTAGAGATGCAGTTAGTTGGGTTGCGGGGTGCATTAGAGTTAGGCTGATTAAGGGTTTACTAAAGATTTGGAATGGGAAACAATACACTCCCTCCGTCCCAGAAAACATGGAAGTTTTGATTTTGAAGAAGGATTTAAGGGGAGTATATTTTGGTATTGAATTTCCAAAAATGTCTTTTGATGTGATGGGTAAAAGTATGATTTGATGGATAGATTATTAATAAAAAGGTATGATGTGATAGGTAGGGTATGAAAAAGTAAGGGATAAAATTGACTTTTTAATAAATATGATAAGTATTTTTTGGGACGGATGAAAAAAAAAGGAGAAAAGTTTTCTGAGACGAAGAAAGTATATTTATAATCAATGTATCAAAGTGACTTAGTGTCATAATATGACATCAAAATCTAACATCAAAGCACTGATAAACGTTAGTACTCCATTTACTCCGTATAATTTATCTGTCCACTTTCTTTACTTATTCGTGCATAACTTATGACTTTCTTTTTGTTTCTTTTTTGACAAATATTTTTTTCTTTAAACCACAAAGATGAAAATTCAAACCATTTTTTTTACTTTTATTTAATTTGTGTGTAAAACCAAAAGAGAAAGATTATTTTTAAACTAGGGAGTAATATACGGAGTAGCTAAAAGGTAGGCCACTACAAGCCCACCACATTCAGAGACTATTTGTCTTCATCAATTTGTTTTTATTTTGGCCAAGCTAAATCATATGATTGACACAAAAAGCCCAACTTGTTTTGGGGTTATACATCAGACCGAAACAAAGACCAAAAACATACCTGGGTATCCACTGTTGGGCTTAATTCATTGTTTTATATTTTTAAGTTCAATCCTTTTTTTAAACATTAATTAATCTATTACAATGTAGTATCTGTTTATACATTTTTAACTTAAAATTATTTCCCTCACTGAGGTTTGGAAAAAGAAATCACTCTGGATAAGAATAAAACATAGAGAAAGCTTCAAAATAAGAACTCCATGTTTTTATCCTCAAAATAGGAATTTGCATTGTGGTAATATGTCAATGTATATGGACATTTCACAATACATAAAGCTTCTATTGTTATACTTCCTTTATATTTTAGTGTTACTTAGGGTGATTTTTTTTTTTTGAAAGTGTGACCTTCATTTGAGAGATTCACGATACAAAGCCGTTGGCCCAACATATCTTATTTGGGTATCCCGTATCCCTAAGGTAAGATATTTTTTCTTCATTAAGGAAAAAAAACATATCCATATTTTGTACCCGTTTCACAATATTTTCATTATTGTTAAATATGACAGATATATTACTCTTATTTTAGAAAATCTTGTTTTTTTATTTATCTACAGTGTACCTCCTCACATGTATGTAAAAATACCCAACCTATCATTAATAAAGTACCAGAGTTTGCAACACGTTATCAGCATGAAAGCTCTCAAGTCCTGATTTTTTTCTCTCTGCCGATTCACAAATTGTTTTTCATCTAGCTCCTAAAGCCGTTGTTTTGGTACGATAGATCAGAGTGGCGCAATAGCGGCACAAGACCAAGTGACCAACAATTGGAAACCAAGAAAGTAGAATCTACAAATCTTCAAGAGAAAAGAATGAATTGAGTTTTTTTAAATAAAAAAACCGTGATAATCTTCTCCTCCAAATTTCCGATCTCCACAGTCTAGAAATATGAACATAAGCTCCATCAGGGCTCTTATTGGTGATGAATGTTTGGTAGATAATGGTAGTACCAACAAAATCCTAAAACATAAGAAATATTTCTCGGAATTATTTCTAATAAAAACTGTTAGACGCCTCGCACACCTCTAGAGGGGGGTGAATAGAGGTGTTGCCCAAAAGACCAGTTTTTTGCGCGGAAACGTTCTTCACGAATATTCAATAAAATCAATGCACCACAAACAAAATAAAGTGAAGGATAAGAGCAATGCACACACGATATATACTGGTTCGGCCTAATGCCTACATCCAGTCCCCGAAGCAATCGTGCCCAGGCCTTCACTAACCCGTCAAACTTAACGGAGTTTGACAATCCGAATACAACTCGAGAACTTGATTTTACAAGCCCCTTATCTTACCACCGAAGTTTTGATTTCACAAAACTCAGGATTTCTTCCACCTAACGTTTGATTTCACAAATCGTTAGGATTTCTACCACTTGTTGTAATCCCAACACCAAGAATACAAATCCCTTACAATAAAGTAAGAAAACAAACCGCAACNTGAGGAAAAACTCAAGCAAGAAATGATTTAGCAATCAAAACAATTGCCTTGCTTGGATATAAGGAGGGGATTGAGTAGAATCTCTTAAGATATTCAAAGGATATGTTTTTCAAAGTGTTCTTAGTGCTCTAATGAAGATAATCACGAAAGTAGGAGGTTTGTAGAAGTTAGGGAGTGGATAGGGATGAAAATCATTCAAAACACTAGCCGTTTGGTAGTTGAAACTGTCGACTTATTCGAATAACTTAAGAACTATTCGAATAGTTTGGATCAATCGCGCGGCTTGAAAAAACAGTTCTTATTCGAATAAATTGTGATTTATTCGAATAAATCAGATTGAAAAACCAAGACTTATTCAACTAGTTCTGGATTTATCCAACTAAGTCAGAAATAGAAGTTCAGGGATTTATTCGAATAGTTTTCAATTTATTCGAACAGTTTGCTGAAAAAAAATGTGTTTTAAAGGTAGGACGATAAGGGAATGAATCTTAGAAATGCCATACTCTTTAACACAAAATCTAAGACCTAAAACACTACCCAACTAAGGAAACAACCTCTTCGGCCTTGTTCCTTCCACTGATGCTCAAGTCCCTTCTTCACGGACGAATATAAACTTCTTGTAGCTTTGATTCTTAGCCTTGATGCACAATATGATGATGATGTTTTGTCACCCTTTTTGTCATTATCAAAACCTAAAAGACAATGGGCAAAGGACATTGCAAAAATATATATTCATAATAGCACATTGTCCAACAATTTCCCCCTTTTTGATAATGACAAACCCATTAGGAGATATGCATCATACAAGGCTAGTTCCCCCTCAAGTATTGCATCATAAATCAAACAAAGACAAACAAATCTATAATATCTTCCCCATTAAGATATGCACAAATACAATTCCCCATGAATATATGCATATCTACATCATCTTCCCCCTTTTGACATTATCAAAAAGAGATGGGCTAAAAGATATATGCTCATGCAAATAGATATCAAACAAACGAATAAGATCACATTGTCCAACTAAAATATAAATCAACATTAGTTGGAATTAATAAAGTGAATCAACTTCCCCCTTAATTGATGCTTCACCCAATTATGTGCTTGGCGCATCTACTTCAACTCAAGTCGAAGTGTTCAAGCACACCTTCCTTAATAGATCTACGAACCAAATCTTGGTACCCAATGCCTTTTGGGTCCAAGGGTGTTTTGGCAATAATAAAAATCATATGAACGATGCATCACATTATCTTGACTTAGAAGCAAGTGCATATACTTAGTGTAACAAACTGGTGTGATGTGTCCTACTTTATTACAATAATGACACCTAACACTAGGATTGTTCATGTTTCTAGGACGTGTGATGTGCTTTCTAGGTTGTATATCAAACTTAGAATTCCTAGAATGACTTAGTTTATTTCTAGATGATCTATAGTATTTAATCATAGAGGTAGATTTTGGTCTAAATTCATTTTCAACTTTCTTCATACCTAATTTCAAATCGTCTACCTCGTTCTTAAGCGCTTCTATCTCAAGACTAGAAGACTTACATGAAGAACATGGTGAATCATTTAATTTCAAATTATTCTCCTCAAAAGTCTTATTTCCAATTTTGAGGGAATCAATTTCTTTTTGCAAAATATTATTTTTCTTTTGCAAAAGGTTGATTTTATATTCTAAATCTTTGGCAATAGAAGAGACTTTCTTGAATTCTTTAAATAAATCACCAAATGCTTCTTGTAGTTCTTCAAAACTAAAAGGATCGTTAGAAGAACTTACCTCTTCGGATTCACTTTGAGCCATAAGACAAATGGCTACTTCATCATCGGATGAGGAAGAGGAGATAGAGTTGGATTGCTTTCGGCGTTTGGACTTCTTGAATTTTTGATTAGGGCAATGACCCTTGATATGTCCACGCTCTCCACATCCATAGCAAGTAGGCTTCGTACTATCATTGAATTGCTCAAGCTCATTTTGCAAGAAGTCATTAAATAACTCGAGAATGTCACTTTCTTTAGAGCCGCTTGTCTTGACATATTTTGACGATGAAGCTTTGAGTGCAACTCCTTTGAATGATAGATTTTGATCCCTTTTGATCTCCGCTGCACTAGAAAAGTTAGACATTTCATAAGTGAGTAATTTACCTCGAAGTGCGTCATATGTCAATGTATTGTAATCTCGGCCTTCTTTGATAGGATTGACCGTAGACTTCCATTCCGATGTGAGACTTCGAAGGATTTTTCGAACGAGAACATGATTCTCATAATGCTTCCCAAGTGTATCCAAATTTGAGACGATAGTTGAAAATCTCTCGAACATGCCATCTATTGTTTCATTTTCCATCATCATGAAAAGCTCATACTCATGGGTGAGTAAGTCGATCTTTGAGTCCTTCACTTGACTTGTTCCTTCATATGTGACCTCTAATTTGTTCCACATCTCATTGGCCGTCTTGCACCTTGAGATTTTCCGATAGTCATCCGGGTTCACGGCACAATATAGAAAGTTGATGGCCCTTGCATTTAGTTGCATCTTCTTCTTGTCATTTGAGGTATATTCGGTCTCTA
>OOIL02002240.1:234336-279919 GCA_900332095.2 Cuscuta campestris
CAAATACAATGAAGTCCTTTAGAATATGGCAATATCTCTCAAAGACTCAAGCATTGAGGAAAAACTCAAGCAAGAAATGATTTAGCAATCAAAACAATTGCCTTGCTTGGATATAAGGAGGGGATTGAGTAGAATCTCTTAAGATATTCAAAGGATATGTTTTTCAAAGTGTTCTTAGTGCTCTAATGAAGATAATCACGAAAGTAGGAGGTTTGTAGAAGTTAGGGAGTGGATAGGGATGAAAATCATTCAAAACACTAGCCGTTTGGTAGTTGAAACTGTCGACTTATTCGAATAACTTAAGAACTATTCGAATAGTTTGGATCAATCGCGCGGCTTGAAAAAACAGTTCTTATTCGAATAAATTGTGATTTATTCGAATAAATCAGATTGAAAAACCAAGACTTATTCAACTAGTTCTGGATTTATCCAACTAAGTCAGAAATAGAAGTTCAGGGATTTATTCGAATAGTTTTCAATTTATTCGAACAGTTTGCTGAAAAAAAATGTGTTTTAAAGGTAGGACGATAAGGGAATGAATCTTAGAAATGCCATACTCTTTAACACAAAATCTAAGACCTAAAACACTACCCAACTAAGGAAACAACCTCTTCGTCCTTGTTCCTTCCACCGATGCTCAAGTCCCTTCTTCACGGACGAATATAAACTTCTTGTAGCTTTGATTCTTAGCCTTGATGCACAATATGATGATGATGTTTTGTCACCCTTTTTGTCATTATCAAAACCTAAAAGACAATGGGCAAAGGACATAGCAAAAATATATATTCATAATAGCACATTGTCCAACAAAAACACTTGTTAGTACTATCTTGGGTGTTAGTGATCTAATCGAAGGCTCCGGAAGAGCATGCATCATATTACCCCAGGTACCAAAATAATCATGACACATTATACTCAAGTAAATCTAGAAAGAATTTACTTAGTTTCAAAGATATAAGGCAAAATGGTTACCACCTCAAAACCACATCTCAAAATAATATAAAATACCTACAAATTATTTCCAATGAGGACATTTTAGAAAAGCTTGAAGCTTTAGCCTCTAGATTATATTGTAGCAATATTAATCCTATTAAGTCATATATGGTGAGCAATCAGAAGTTACTAGATAAAGATACATTTACCATATGGCATGACCGACTAGGTCACTTTGGCAGTACAATGATGAGACGCATAATAAAAAATGTGAATGAGCATCCACTCAAAAATTTAAAAATTTTACTGCCACAAGACTTATCATGTGCAACATGCTCTCTGGAAAAATTCATTACTCGGTATATGATTTAACATTCAACGCTTACCATTTCAATATTTAGCACTTACCATTTGTGCCTCAAACGTATGGGCAAGAAAATGCAAGGGAAAGTTCCCCTCTTTCTAAATAGAGTATAGGTAAGTTGTGGCTAGAGTACTCATCTCTGTTTGACACACTAAATTGATTTCACATATGATTAAATCATCAAGGATTTCTCTTAACGTTATCTTGTGTTATCTAGGATTTTATTAGGGCAAAAACTAACATATGAAACCAAATGGGGCAAAATCTGTCTAGAAATCTGTCTGGAAAAATCACAAAAAGTAAAGTGATTTTCAGTGTTAAAAAAGTATTTTTCCTTGTGAGATTAGCCCTTACTTCTCTTATCTAAGAGTTTAATAAATATTATTTGAAAAAGAAGGGTTTTAACTTAAGGAAAATGATAAATTATTTTTTTAGGTGCTACAACACACCTAACAATAACCTTAGAGCGTACTTAGTACAACATCTTTAGAAAAAACAAAATTCAAATTAGTGTTACGTGTTTATTTTTTTCTTTCATGTACTTCATGTTTTTTTATTTAAGTATCTCGAGTACTTTTTTAAATTCATGTGATTTTTGAGTTTTTAAATAAATTGTTCTCTTATATATCTAATTGTTAAAATAAATAAAAAAATAAAAATAATTAGTCCAAAATGGGGAAATAATTTTATAATGAAAAAATAGAATAAACTTGAAAATAAATACGGAGTATTTATTAATTAAATTTATAATTTTATTAAATTACACGAGTAATTTAAATTAATATAAATAAAAAATTATTTATAAAAATAAAAGCATAATGATTGCAGTGATGGTGAAGCATAACAATGGATCTTAGGTCTACAGAAGAATTTATCTAATAAAAAACCTACAGAATGGAAAATATTTTGGCACACTGATTTTGAGTTTATTTCACCATGACCTCATGTGGTTTGATAAATGCGCATTGTTACCCCCTATAGTTTCAAAGCTTATCTTGTTGCCTCTCATGGTTCTAATGTTACTACCCCAATGACCCACTAGAATAAATATTCTTCAAATATTATTGAATAGCTCCACTACCTCTATAGTTTTGGAAATTGACACAAACACTCCTCTTTTGAAATTTTGTTTTTTAATTTCTTTTATAAAATTATTTTTTATAATTTTTTAATATTCAAAATCTTTTGTGTTTGCAATAAAAAGCAATCAAATAACAAAACTTAACGTACACTTCATTTGTCTTAAATTAAACATTTTCATTTTTTGTCCAAAAGATATCTTTATTGGTTCATTTTCATGATAAGAAAATTAATTAAATATTTACTTTTGCTAAAGCTCATTTCTCATTTTTGGTTCATTAATTTTATACTTTTTCTTTTATTTTGATCAAACTTAAAATAAAAGAAAAAAGAATAAAAGAAAATAAAGAAAAAGAAAAGTATATGAAAAAATACTTTTATATAATAAGAAAAATTAAGTCATGAAGGAAATCTTCTACGCATTGGTCCAAAAAATATTATTAATACTACCTCCATTTCAAAGTATTTGTTCACTTTTGATTTTTTTGAGTAAAAAATAGTAAATTTTGACTTCAAATTAAATAAAAATGATATTAGATATTGATATAAAAAGAAATATTTGCACTAAATAGCACTAAAACTGTTTTATTCCCTAAATAGCACTTAATAATGTCCATAATGTCCAGTGATGGCGAATATTTGCTTGAATAATGACTAATGTATAATGACTAAAAGTCTAAAAGTGCTACATTGGGAAGAAAAAGACCTATGGTGCTATTTAGAGAAAGTCATTATGTTTTAGTGCTATTTAAGTAAAATCCTCATATAAAAATTGTTTGTATAGATTTATTATATGAAATATTTTAAAAACATGTTTTTACCTAATTAATATACAATATACGGAGTATATTTTATTTAGTTATGGGTCAAAGGTTGAAAAAGATTGACTAAAAAAAGTCAAAACATTACAAATATTCATGAACAGAGTTAGTATATAGTGGTATTAACCATATATTAAAAGACGTCACTCAGTATTAATTATTTATTTGAAACACAAACAATTTTTTATTTTTTAAAACTTTTTAAAAAATATAGATTTCAATAAACAATTTTTCACACACACATACACATGTACTTTTCTTCTATTTATGAAAAAAGAAAAAATAAAAAAATAAACAAAAAGGATAGGGGGCGTTGTTACCTATTTCTAAACAATAGGAGACAGGGGAGTTATTCACCAAATATTTGAAGAATTTTTTTCATAGTACCATTAGCGTAGCAATATTAAAATCATAAGAGATAACGATTTAAATTTTGAAATCATAGGGATAACGGTATACATTTACTTTTACTAAATGAGAGAATTGTTGATGTAATAAGCTCCACTAATTTTTGCATGGATACGATTAAAGTGAATTTTGGGTCATCTAATATTTCTGTAACAACCTCGCGCGGATCACGTGGGCGCAAGGGCCCCATAGGGTTCAAACGTGCCAAACTCTACCAACAAAACCCCGTGCCTTGCACGTGAAGGGTATACCCCACAAAATCCGCCCTTTAAATTCGCTTGTTTGTTACGGGGTGGGGCCGGGGGAGTCTTTTTCCCTGTAAAGTTTGTAAATTTGGCCGTATGTGCATGTTTGGCATAGGCATTTTAAAATCCATTGGAGAGAATAAAAGACTAATTAATAATGAGATGAGTGATGATATAAACTTCCAATGATAATCACTTACTCCCACTTGGATTCAAATAATTTCGAATATGTACAAAAAGTGAGAGGGGTGATAACGTTGTCGTTTTATTAGTGGTTACTTTTTCTTAGTGTAATACGTTTAAATCAAAAATAAATTTAAATATAATTACATTTAGATCAGATCAGATCATAATTTATTTTAATCAGATCAGAACCAATTAGATCAGTGAAGAGAACATGGCCGAAGAACTTTAGAAGCGGATGATACAATTTAATGAACGTGAGGACACTTGATATACATAATTAATAGCGTGAAATACGATTTCAGATTAAAAAAATACTTGAATATATATATATATATATATATATATATATATATATATATATATATATATATAATTGGATAAGAAATAAGTTTTAGATAAAATTAAAATAAACAGAGTATGAAAGTTCTATTTTTGTTAGACAATAATACTAATATTATTTCTGGTAGTGTTGGTTATGGTAGTATTCCGTATTTAATTATTATTGTCTAACATACTAATATTACCATAACCAATACTACCAGAAATAATATTAATATTATTGTCTAACAGACTAATAGTATGCTTTTGATGACAAACTTTTCTCCTTTGTCATGGTTAAGCAATCAGTGATTCGCGCTACTAAACTACCCCGGAGTACTTAATAAGACGTCCGAACTCTGAACTCATATTTAATTTTTTAGAGTGAGTGTATGTTTCTCCAACATATGCTTCACTTTTGGACGCTATGACTTAATAAAATCATACTCATTTCGTACATAAATAAACTTTCCATCGTGCGTTATGATGTTTGACTGAAGTTATTTTCAAATCATTTTATATAAAAATGGTGTAAAATTTTAAAATAAAAATTACAAATTAAAAAAACTATATCAAATGATCCACAAAACTAGAGGTGACATGACTATATTATTTTATCAAATGGGTGACGAAAATAGGTCAACAAAGTGAATAAAATTTGACCATGTGAATAGTGAATGAGAAGTTTATTTGTGGACGGAGGGAGTATTTCCTCTATAAAAATACTCCCTCAATAAGTACTTGATAATTTAACTTCACTTAAATCCATAAAATGTTACTTGTAAAAGGTCTTAGAACAAATGAAAATTGTTAAAAAGGTAGGCCATGTTCTCTTCACCTGATGTGATTAGTTCAGATTCGATTGGAATAAGTTTTTGTCTGATCTAGTTTGGTCTGATCTGATTTGAATGTAGTATATTTAAAACTATTTTTGATCTGATCTGATTCATATAAAAATACGGAGTAAATAATAAGTAAAAAAATAAGTTGAGGATAAAAAAAAATAATTGCGCTCCATTAATGTTAGTGGCGCTCCACTTTGATTTTTTACTATCAGAAGTTTACTATCTTGCCCCTCTACTTATAATACTTGCGATTGTCGTAAAAGAAAGTTGCTATTCATAATGCCTTAGTGCCTTTCATTCCCATTCTCGACCCTCTTTTTAATTTAAGAACATACCCATTTTGCTAAAAAAACATATGATCCCTTCGCTTTTGTGTCTGCTACACCAAAAAGACTAGAAGCGAAAAGATAAATCGAAATATATTGGGATTGAGACCGGAAAAAATAGAACTAAAGTGGTCCTACAGACAGTCGGGTTGCTCATTTGGTCCTTGATTAGATCGGATGATCTTTTTCAAAAGACTAGATCGGGACCGAACTAAATATGTAATGTATTTGTAATATAATTTTTCTATCAATATATTTATAATTTTTATATACATCTATGCATAATTTTTATAGACATATATGGTAGGACTTCAGGTGCTACCAACTTTTCTAAATTCAATTATTGTTAGAAAAAGCACATATCTTAATCTTATAGTGCGTTCAATAAATACAAACATCCACAACATTCGATTTGACGTGACAATATAGCCTCCACCACAAAATAATTGATGCACACATGACCAACATAAATTTATACTTTAAAATTTTATTTTTATATAAATATGTTTATCCTATCAATATTGAGCATAAGACTTTACATTTTTTTATAAATTTACTATTAAGTGATAACAAAATAAAAAACCTCACATGTATAGAACATAAACATTAAAATTTATTTTTTTCGTTGATTTTTTTCAATTTCTACTTGAGATAATAATATTTATGTTGCATAAATAGTTCTGTATTATAAATCAATGAAGTATAGAAATAAAAAAATTAAAAAATATTATTACATTATAATATGAATGATTATTCTAATATATGAATTAACTAATTTTATTTTATTAAAAGATAATCATAAAATAAAAAATATTAATTATATTATAATATGAATTATCATTACAATTTCAAACGTTATTATAAAGTCAAATCAAATTATTGATTTGAATTTTAAATCAAATTATAATTAATCAGATCTGATCAGATCCAATCAGATCAGATCAGAACTACAAAAAATCAGATCAGATCAGAAAAAAAGTTGAACGGAACAGAACCTTAAACCGGTCCTAACGGGACTCTCCGGTCTTAAAAATTTCATATTATTTTATGAAGATCGGACTAGTCCAAATTGATTTAAAAAAATAGAAATCACCCTAAATAGGACTAAAACATAGAGAAAAGTATCAAAATAGGACTTTCATGTTTTTTTCTCGAAATAGGACTTTGCACTGTGGTAATGTGACTTTGCAATGTGGTAATGTGGCAGTGTAAATGTGCACATTATTATACTTTTTTGGTAATGTATATGACCATATATGTTTGGTAAGGTAAGTCCTATTTTGGGAATAAAAACATGGATGTCCTATTTTGGTATATTTTCAATGTTTTAATCCAATTTTGGTGTTTCTCCCTTAAAAAAACCGATCTTGTCCTAAAAAGTATTGGTCTTTTCAAGGGACCAAATTCAATCTATATCTCGTCTAAAATTTTCACAAATGTAGTGAATTTCTTGAAACATCCAAACTCTCACCCAAATTCAATTTATGACTAGTACCCCATAACTTAAAAAAATAAATCAAATTTAATAAAAACCAAAAATTGTATAAAAATGGCTGTAAAACCCCAATAGCAATTAAATTACTAGTAGAAGGGCAAGTTTGTAAACTTTTGACAATAAAAAGGCAAAGTGGAGCGCCACTAACATTAGTGGAGCGCCAATATCAGCTGCCGTAGTGAATGGTAAAAAATGTGTAGTTGAAGCTTATTTGAAAAAATTATTTAAAGTACATATTTGTTAAGTTAAAGATAGAAAAAGAAAGTTCTTCGTATAACCTTGATTATTAGGCATTCAAAAAATGTTGTAAATCTTTTTTCAAACACTGAGAAAGTATATATATCATGTGATTTATCTCCATGACCAATGATATGTTTGGTAAATTGTTAGACAATAATACTAATATTATTTCTAGTAGTATTGGTTATGGTAGTATTTAATTATTGTCTAACACATACAATCATGAATAAAACCCATAAAATATGAAAGGTTATCCTCATTCTCCATAGATTTGTTGCCAAAGTGTGTCACTATTTAACTAAAAAATTAAAACATGAAAGAGTTTATGGGACGGAAGAAATACTTATATATAAATAGAGATATTAATAGAGAAAGTGTTATATTGCAGACAGTGAAAAATCAGATAAGAAATCAATTTTAGGATGTAGTAGTATTAATCAGCCACTCGATGGATGGTTTACTCCAATTCATTATGTATCCTTTTAGAATTAATTAGTACTCCTTATTTCACGTCTATCGCTGTGTCCATGTTTGGGAAGAACGTTTCTAATTAGCGTTAATGTTTTTAAATAATTAACACTGTTGATTAATTTAAAAAATGCTAATGCTGAAAGCTACCGTTAGATAATCTTTTCAAAATGCTAATTTTAAAGCTATGTGTTATGGGGGTGAAGAGGGGCTTCAACACCCTCCATCACGCCCCTCTTCCATAGCAGGCCATATGTGACTAGGTGTTGCCCCTCTTCCGGTTACGACCCTCATGGGAGTTGCCTCCTCTTCTGGTTACAACCCTCATGGGAGTTGCCTCCTCTTCCTATTTCTTTTTATAATTCAATCAATCAAAATTTAATACACCCACTATAACACATATTCCTCCGTCCATAATTTGATTACACTTTTTTTTCTCTCTCCACTCGATAATTTTTGTTTCTTTACGCGATTTCATTAGATACGGAGTATTTGATAAAATAAAATATTCTTGTCACATCTTGTTTTGTAGAAATTTTGACGTAGTTTTTTAATATGTAATTTTTATTTCTTATCAATATATCAATTTGTAAATATAATAATTTTAAAAAGTGAGATATTTATCTTCGTAAATCCGAATTTGTAATCAAATTGAGGACGAAGGGAGTGTTTTTCATCATTCGATATTATACACCTTTACATTCCGTGAAACCCCTCGTCAAGTCCATTATAACACATAGCATAATTTCTACCGCTAATGTCAAAGAGGACTACATGTCTTTTCCTTTTTCTTTAATTTTGAAAGAGAAGGCATCTTCAGTCGTCTCAACTATCAAGAAGAAAACTATGGCCCACAAATTGCCATACAAGCTCAGTAGAGCTACATCACAATTGTACGGACATCAGGTGGGAGAATTTCCATGCCAAACTTTTTTAAAAAGAGGACCCGATCTTTCAAGGCCCACATAACGGTTAAGACGTATAGGTAAATTTAGGCTTTAATCACAAATTAAAATGACAAAGATTTAAGTCAGCATAGAATTTACTTAAATAGCACTAAAACATACTCCTTCCGTCTCCAATTTGATTACAAATTGCGGGTTATGGAGTAAAATTTTCTACTTTTTGAAATCATTTTATTTATAAACTGGTATAACAATAAGATGTAAAAATTACATACTAAAAAACAACATCAAAAATTCTACAAAACAAGAGGTGACAAGAAGATTTTATTTTATCAAATACTTAATGAAATCGCGTAAACAAACAAAAGTTATCGAGAGGAGAGAGAAAAAAATTGTAATCTATTTAGGGACGGAAGGAGTAATAATTTTTCCTAAGTAGCACCACATGTATTTTTTTCCAATGTAGCACTTTTAGTCATTATGTATTAGTCATTATTCAAGTAAATATTCATCATCACTAGATACTATGTGATGGGTGTATTTCACCCATGACCGGTCAAGGGTCCGAACCCGAAAGTTGACCGGTCAAAGAAGTCAAACTTGAAAGGGAGATCTGAGTCGTCAGCAAAGGAATGGCTGGTTGACTAGAAAGATGACCGGTATACTTCGGGTTAGTATACCGGTCAAACTATTCCATCGCCTAAATTCATCCTCCGAAGTTAGCCAAACCAACCCTGAAAGAACACCCGGTCTAGTTCCCGAAGATCGGAGAGTGTCGGCAGGAGGAATCCAAAAGGATTTGGACTATAGTGGTTGGAATTGCAGAGATGCTGGAGGCATCTTTCCAAACCAGAACACGACGAAGGCGCAGCCCCCTACGCAAGAGGACAAGGCAGCTCAGAAGCAGTCACCTCCCACCTGCGGCAGCGTAATCCCACGTGGGTGCACGTGGTCTTGCCCCCCTTCAGCCTAGTATAAATGCGCATGTAAACCTCAGAAGGAGGGATCCGAATTCACTCACTCTAAACTCCCTTGTAAAATTGACCGTGCATTCTCTGTTTTAATATAATTCGGGCTACAGGTGTTCCACCTAAAGTCCTACCGGTCATTCTGAGTGTTTTTACTTTCTTTACTTTACTGAATCGTGCCAACTATTCTAGACCCGGTCTAGTATAGTTTGACCGGTCAAGTAATTTACACCATCATTTTTGGCGCCGACCGTGGGACCGTTAGGGTTTTTTCTCTTCGAAACACAAACCTACCCACAGAAACACCACTCAAAATGTCTTTGAGCCAGCAGATCAACGCCACCCCCGCTCAGGTGCAAGCCACCACTGAAGGTACCAGCATCCCCATGGTTGTTACCCTGCCAACCATTTCTGCTCCGGTTTTGCCATTGGGGCTAAGCTCGGTTCCAACACCCAGCATGGTCAGCCCATTCACGGCTCCCGTCCCTTCCGCTGGACCAAGGGTCACTTTCCCACCAAGCATGACCCAGTTCATGAATGACCCAGCCAACCTGCAGGCCATCCAGGGCTTTGGCCAGGTCATGGCTATGTGCCAACAGAATGGGGGGATGCCTTTCCTCCCTGGTATGTTCCCGTTCGCTCTTCCAGGCACGGGAACCATGCCCCTACAAGCTCCAATGGCGGTGTCTCCCTTCCAAACGCCAGTGCCGCAACCATCACCTTTCCAGCTGCAGCTAGTCAGCGCTGTGGCCCCCATCAACTTGACCGGTGCGCTTAACGCCGCAGGGCCATCGCGCCCCCCGCAAGGTACGAATCCGCTAATCACTCCGGATGGTCACTGCGTCTCGGTTGAAAGCGAAGACGACGAGTGGGACATTCCAAGGACCCACAAGAAAAAGAAGGGAAAAACCATCCGACCCGCCACCTCCCGAAACTCCGCCTTCGAAAGGCTGGGGGATAGGGAGGAGGGCCAGAGAAAATCAGCCAAGCTGAGGCTGGGGCAGAGCGTGGCCCATGTCAGTGCGTTCGCCCGGTTAGGTGAGATGAGGGAGGCCGAGCCTGCCCGCACCGTACGCTTCCGTTCAAACCGGCAGGAGCCAGCCAGGACGAGGGCCTCTCGCCGGGAAGAAGAAGCAGAAAGCCAGCCTAGGGTGCCGGTGGCCAATCGGTTAACCACCCCCAATGATCGCGTCCAACAGATGGAGGCAAAGTTGGAGAGGCTGGAGAAGAAGGTTGGGGAGAAGAATGACCGGGATAAACCCCTCGCGGGGTCCCCGTTCACTACAAGGGTCCATCTGACACCTTTCCCGCGAAAGGTTAAGATGGACGCCCCAAGGTTCACCGGTAAGGAGGACCCAGAAATCCACCTGGACTCCTTCAATCAGAGTGCAACCATGAACGGTTGCACAGATGAAGAAAAGTGCATCCTTTTCTTCCAGACCTTGCGGAATCGAGCCACCGAGTGGTTCAACAAGCTTCGCCCGGGAAGCATTGACTCATTCAGCGACTTGGCCTCGAAGTTCAAGGCCAAGTTCCAGGAGAACTATACCAAGAGGAAGAAGTTCACCTATCTTAGTACAGCCGGGCAGAGGGAATCTGAGAACCTCACCCAATTCCTTACCCGGTGGAAGGAGGAGGTAGACAAGGTTGAGGAGATGGATGACAAGACAGTGTTGTCCCTCCTCCTGAGTGGCTTACGTGCCGGGGAACTATACAAGGAGTTCTGCCGGAAACCCCCGGCCACGTACCAAGAGGCCTACCACACTGCATGGGAGTTTGCTGAGGCTGAAACTCAACTCCGGGCAAAGAAAGAGGCCGAGCATGGGTTCAAGCCCAAGCCGGTGCAGGTCAAAAAGGAAGAAGTGCCGATACCCAGCCGGCCAAGGCACCACTATGACCCGGTGGTCTGAGTGGTCAATTCAGAAGAGTGCCAGGAGGTAAGGAAAGCACCGGCTCCCTACCCGGTCATTCCTCCGGAAAATCCTACCGGTCAAACTGGACGGCAGTGGTCGGGCACGTATTGTTCGTACCATCGGCAGATTCCCATAACACTTCCGAGTGCAAAAGTGTTAAGGGAGTCATCCGGCAGATGATAGACAGCGCAGAACTGGGCAAGGATTATCTGCAGAAAGCCCAGGAGAAGAACCATCATTGGGTAAGGCCAGCAACCCAGGGAAATGACCAGGACAATGACCGGCGGAGGAACAACCGGCCGAGGGAGCAACTGCATGCCCCTGACAAAGAACATATTGGGATGATCTTTGGCGGACCCGAAGGAGGAGATTCAGCCGCGCAGCGGAAAAACTGGGTTCGCAGCATTTACGTTGGTGAGGTGAATGCCGAACCGGCCAGGCGTAAGTATCCCAGGAGGGAGCCAATAGTCTTCACTGACCGGGACCTCCCTCCTACCGGTGAAGATCACAATGATCCATTGGTCATCACCATGGACATCAACGGGGTGGACGTCGCCCGGGTACTTGTTGACACCGGCAGCAGTGTCAACATCCTCTACCTGGAGACCTTCCAGAAACTCAGGTTGTGTCGGACACAACTTGAACCCCTCAAAACCCCTCTCTCAGGCTTCACGGGAGATACCGTTGAAGCTGAAGGATCCATAGTTCTACCGGTCGAACTAGGATCGGGCGAAAAGACCGTGTGGAAGAGAATGTGGTTCATTGTTGTGGATATCAAATGCGTCCACAACGCGATCCTTGGAAGACCGGGCATCAATAAGGTTGGGGCGGTAATTTCCATGCCTCACCTGTGCATGAAGTTCCACACTCCAGATGGTGTGGGTGAGGTGAAAGGCGACCAGAGGAATGCCCGGGAGTGCTATGCCCGGGCAGTCAAGAAGATGACCAAGGGGGTCAATGTCATCTCCCAAGAGATCACAAAGGGAGAGACCCGGGAGAAATTGGAGCCCGAGGCCGAGACGGTGGAAATCGAACTTCACCCGGGTGATTCTTCGAGGATGGTCAGAATTGGAGCGAATCTCCCCGAAGATCTCAAGGCAGAGATTACACGGGTACTCCAAGAGTACGCGGGCATATTTGCATGGAGCGTGGCAGATATGCCCGGAATTGACCGCTCAATCATCTGTCACCGGTTGGCAGTAAGGGAGGGAAGTCGACCGGTACGCCAGAAGAAAAGGTACCTGGCCAGCGACCGGCGAGACTTCGTCAAGAAGGAGGTGAAGGACCTCCTTAGTGTTAGTCACATTCGAGAAGTTAAATACCCGGATTGGCTAGCCAATGTGGTTCTTGCTCCCAAGGGGGACACATGGAGAATGTGTGTGGATTACACGGACTTAAACAAGGCGTGTCCGATGGATTCATACCCCCTCCCTAGTCCAGATCAAATGGTGGACGAAACTGCGGGGTGCGAACTCCTAAGTTTCATGGATGCTTTCAAGGGCTACCACCAGATATACATGGCCAAGGAGGATGAAGAGAAGACGTCATTCCTCACACCCGAAGGAACCTATTGTTACCGGGTAATGGCGTTTGGCTTGAAGAATTCAGGGGCAACCTACCAGTGCATGGTGAACAAGCTCTTCAAGCCACTACTGGGAAAGACCATGGAGGCATACGTCGACGACATGCTAATCAAAAGCCAGGTATCTCTCAATCTCCCGGCTGATATGCGCGCCACATTCGATATCATGGCAAGATACAACCTCCGGTTGAATCCCAAGAAGTGCGTCTTCGCGGTTCGTACCGGGAAGTTCTTGGGATTCATGGTGACCAAGAGAGGAATAGAGCCCAACCCAGAAAAAATCCGGGCTATCACTGAAATGCAGGCTCCCACATCTGTGAGGGATGTCCAGAAGTTGACCGGTCGTCTAGCGGCACTCAGCCGGTTCCTTTCCCGGTCAGCTGAGAGGTCCCTGCCTTTCTTCAAAGTCCTGAAGAAGGCCATAACTTTTGCATGGGACGAAGAGTGCCAGAGGGCATTCGAGGAGCTGAAAGAATACCTAGTGTCAGATATTGTATTGTCTAAACCCCAGCCGGGTGAAACTCTGTATCTGTACCTGGGAATTTCCCCAAATGCTGTAAGCTATGTTTTAATAAGAGATGATGGGGCACAAAAGCCTATTTATTATGTGAGCAAAGCACTAAACGGAGCTGAAAGTAGATACACGGCGATGGAAAAAACAGCCTACGCGCTTTTCATCTCCGCAAAGAAGTTAACATCCTACTTCCAAGCTCACCCGGTAGAAGTCTTGACTGACCAACCGCTGGGTGCAGTGTTGCGAAATTCAACATCCTCCGGGAGAATGGTAAAGTGGGCCATGATGTTAACTCAGTTCAACATTGAGTACCGACCAAGGTCAGAAATCAAAGGGCCATTAAAAGACTTAATCACCCAGAAGAGGGGGCCCTGGAAGAAGGGTGCATTTGAACCTTGGAGAGGGTTCGAAACCATTCGAACATGGTTAATTCTCCAGCATTCTTACCGGTTAAGGATACTTCAAGAAATTACTAGGTTACAGGTGTTCCATCTACAACCTACCGGTCATTAAAAAAAAAGAATACCCCGGTTGGGTATTGATATAGAGGAACTTCGAAAGTTTCACAAGGCGAAGCAGTTCACCGGGCAGACCGTGGAGAAGGGACCTACCGGTCAAACTTTGCTTCACTTTCAAAACAAGAACGAAGGTGTTCAAAAGCCAAAAAGAAGTCTAGCCGGTCAATCATTCTTCAAACTGACCACCAAGTTGGAGTTCAACCGGTCAAAGTTATTCGATCTGAATTTTCAAGTAAAGTGATCAAGAAAAACTTGGAAGATCTACCGGTCGAAAACAATTGGAAAGTGGCCTGAAATATCTACCGGTCGGAATTTCTATGATGGTATTCTAAGAAGCAATAAAAGGTAACAATCATGGTGCAAGCAGATATGGAAGGTTAACCGGCACGGAAATTAAGCATTGCATTCAAACAAAACAAGAAAATTAATTGTTTATAAGTACGCCGGGCATCCCCGGGGAAATTTCCAGTTTCAAGTTTACAAAAAAGAACCGGGCGCAGCCGGGGAGATTTTCAATTCAAGGGGAAGGGAGGTGCAGGCTCATCATCTGGGATGGGGGCCAGACCGTATGAATCAGCAGTGAAGTCCGGGTCCCGCTCGGCGAGGATCGCATGGGTGGCCTCCCGGTCTCGTTTTTGGCCAGACATGAAACCGTAGGAGCCAATCTGGGTAATCATCTCTTTCCCTTGCTCCTCCCGGTAGAGCAGCTTGAAGCCTTCCATCGTCCTTTCCTCAGAAGAAGTAAGTACTCGGGCAGCTTCCACCAAGTTGTCCTCCATCCACTGGCGGGCCCTACCGGGAAACTCTCGCTCCTTGGCCTCCAACTCCTCCATCAGCTTCAGGTTTTCTTCCTTCAGCTGGAGAGTCTCCGCCTTGGCCCCCCCAGCAATCGCTGAAAGATTGGCCATCTCATCTACCTGCCGGGCCGTCAGCTCCTTAAGCTCCCGGTTATGGGCCTCGGACCTCTTCAACTTTTCTTCCAGCTGGGCTAACCGGGAGGAAGAATCTTCGGTGAGCTGTTCCAAGGCGTCGGACCTGACTTCGCCCATCTACATGTCGAGAAGCACGCCGGTTAGGGCAATGATCAAGCAACAAAGTCAAGAAGACGTACCGGATAAGTGTTACCTCTTTCAGCTTGAGGGTCAATTTGACCCAGAGTTCCTCCAGTGACTCTTCAGCCGGGGCGTTCTCTCCCCTTTTCTTCTTGACTGAAGGATGGGTGGTGGCCGCATGCTTCACTCTCTTTTTTCCTTTTCCCTTACTGGGGGAAGGATTCACCGGATCCTTCCCTGTCTGAGCCGCCTCCCCGGTCAGAGGAGTTTCCTCCTCAGAATGGATCTCAACCGTCTCCTTCTAGACCGGTCTTGTTTTTGAAGATGGACCGGCAGAAGAAGGTCCATCGGTCGTCTTGGGAATGTCGTAGGACCTGAAATTCATATCTGCGGAACAAATGGAGAAGTATAAGTAATTCAACTATGACCGGTGATATTGAACGAAAGAATGAAAGATACCTGGGTGGCTGGGGCCCCCGGCCTCAGCAGTGTTGCCCGGGGAGGGTACCCCGTGCCCCGCTGCCTCCTGGGCCTTAGGGGTACCCTCGCCACCCGGTTGGATCCTCCAGATCCAGGCCCCATAGTGGAACATCTGCCCGGTGAAGGGGTCCCCCTGGAGAAGCTTCTCTAAACTCTCCTCCAAGTCAGAAGCTGTGGCCGGCTCGGTATACTGTGACTTCAGAATATGGTCGTTCCACCTTATCCCGGCCAGGGGGGAAACATCGGGAAATTTTATGGAAACAAATTTCTCCTTCCATTGCCGGTTGCTTTGTGGAAGGTCGGAGATGAATTGGCGACCATTGCGGCCTCTGAAGTAAACATAACCGTCACAACCCGACTTACCGGGGAGGACTTCAAAAAGATAGAGAAACAAGCGAAGGGAGGGATCGATTTTGAGCTCAACACAGATGTTTACGAAAGCATTAAGGAACCGGTGGGCATTGGGCGTGATCTGCACGGGAAGGATCTTAAAACAATGACACAACTCGACAAGAAGGGGACGGAGGGGGAAAACTGTGCCACTCTCCAAAGAAATGATGTGAAACCCCATCCTATCATCCCGATGAGGCTCAATGATGTTGGGCCAATTGGGGTCATACTCAAGGACATACCCCTGAGGGAGGTTCCTACGAGCCTTATTCTGGGCAATCTTGGAAACATGGGGGTAAATGTCTAAGGGGTAACTGGTAGGGAGAGGAGAATAACCGGCCGCTTCCAGCCGGTCCTCCCATGCCTCGTACGACTCATTTTCAGGGTCATAGGGAGCCGGTTCATCTTCCACCGGTGCATCCCTCTCCTGAAAAACCTGACCGGGCATCTGATTTACCGGCTGCGGTTCAGGGATGTTGGGATTTGGAATCAACCGGGGTTGAGGAATGGGGGAAGACGACCTGGTCGAAGAAGAAGAGGAAAGGGATTCCTCGGATGCGCGGGCATCCGAGGCGGAAATGTCTTGACTATCAGGGGAAGACATTTACCGGGAAGAAAAATGGAGAAAAGAAAGCTAATAAGAAGAGGAGAGAAGCTTACTTGGCTCGGAGGGCTATGAAGCTAAAGCGGAGAGAACGACCGGTGAAACTCAGAAGGGTCGCGCGAGAAGAAGTGGAGGAATGAATGGGTTGAAGACCTTTATATAGGAGGAGAGGAGGCCAAATGGAGCGACGTGGCCACGCGAGAACACGCCGCGTCAGGCGGCGCAATGATGGCGCATGGGGAAGGCGATGGGACGCGACTGCTGCAATGGCCAGCGCCAAACACGTGTCAAAGCCGACAGTTCAAATTTTGAATTTGAAATATTCGAGCGGGAAAAATTAGAAATTTAAATTTAAAAGTCCTGTTTCAGTATTTTTACTTCCCGCTTATGACAAAATTGCATAACCGAGAAGTGGAGGGCTTATTGATGGGTGTATTTCACCCATGACCGGTCAAGGGTCCGAACCCAAAAGTTGACCGGTCAAAGAAGTCAAACTTGAAAGGGAGATCTGAGTCGTCAGCAAAGGAATGGCTGGTTGACCAGAAAGATGACCGGTATACTTCGGGTTAGTATACCGGTCAAACTATTCCATCGCCTAAATTCATCCTCCGAAGTTAGCCAAACCAACCCTGAAAGAACACCCGGTCTAGTTCCCGAAGATCGGAGAGTGTCGGCAGGAGGAATCCAAAAGGATTTGGACTATAGTGGTTGGAATTGCAGAGATGGTGGAGGCATCTTTCCAAACCAGAACACGACGAAGGCGCAGCCCCCTGCGCAAGAGGACAAGGCAGCTGAGAAGCAGTCACCTCCCACTTGCGGCAGCGTAATCCCACGTGGGTGCACGTGGTCTTGCCCCCCTTCAGCCTAGTATAAATGCGCATGTAAACCTCAGAAGGAGGGATCCGAATTCACTCACTCTAAACTCCCTTGTAAAAGTGACCGTGCATTCTCTGTTTTAATATAATTCGGGCTACAGGTGTTCCACCTAAAGTCCTACCGGTCATTCTGAGTGTTTTTACTTTCTTTACTTTACTGAATCGTGCCAACTATTCTAGACCCGGTCTAGTATAGTTTGACCGGTCAAGTAATTTACACCATCACTATGGATATTATTAAGTGATATCTAGGGAATAAAAAAATTTAAGTGCTATGTCGAGAAATGACTTAAGTTTTAGTGATGTTTAGTGCACATATTTCATAAGTAAGCACCTGATATTTAGAAAGTCTCTATTCTTATCATAGATGTCTCTCAAAGCAGTTGTCACATATTGAACTAGAGTGTTATTTTTATGCCACTTCTCATTTTTCCAACTGCGCAACGTTTATCCGTATCTAATCTTTTTTGAAAAATCTATTTTAACATGTACAAAAAAACATATTCTAACATCTGTGTTTGGCACTACTTTACATCATGCATATATGACAAATTTAGTTGGAAAAAGTTAATTGTGCCTTAAATTTTGTACCCAATTTACACGGCACACACAGATAATCATTGTCTGTATAAGTACAAATAATAATTGTGTGTCTATGACTCTATGATACATTGATGCATATGTCGGGTATAAAGTTTGGGATATTCCTAGCACACTCCAAATTAGTTTCACTATGGCATGGCACGAATTACTTACTTCCAATGCCCCTAAATGATTTACGCACTTTAATTTACTATTCAAAAATCATAGGAATTTTTATTTATTTGTCCATTGACAAATTGATGAAATAAAATATTCTTGTTACTTTTTTATTTTGTAGAACCTTTGATATACTTTTTAATAATGTAATATATTTTATTTTTTTATTTATATACCAATCTTTAAATAAAATGAATTGAAAAAACGTGATTTACTTAATTTTGCATAAATTATAATCAAATGCAGTATTTCCCGATTCATAACAAACAAGGAACATGCTTTGCAAAAAAAACAAGGAACATGCATGTGTACGTTTTATCCTCAATTAGACAGCCCGTTGTGGGCATTTTGGCCCAACCATGGCGCACTAATATACTACCGAGTAGAAAAAATGTCTAGATAAAAATAAAAAAGTATAAAAAAATACTCCCCTCATTCTTAAAAGGAATTACTTTTTTTCCATTTTTATTTGTCTAAAAAAGAATTACCTCACTCTATTTTTGGAATAATTTCCATAACAAAATGACCATTCTACCCTTCTACATTCCACTATATGTCTATATCCCATATCTCATCATTATCTCCCTCGTACTCATACATTTTTTTATGGAAAATATTCTAAAAATAGAGTGAGGTAATTCTTTTTTGGACAAATAAAAATGGAAAAAAGGTAATTCTTTTAGGGATGGAAAAAGTATCAAAATATGAGTTTTAAATTTTTTAAAAATAAAATAAGAGTATAATGACAGTGTGATGTAGAGTAGAGGAGGAAAGAAGAGAGGAATGAGATGATGTGGAGGAAAGAAGAGAAAATGTGTGAAAAGGAGAGAGAAGTAAAGAAGAGAGATTAGGAGGGAGGAATATTATCTAGAGAGAGAATAAGGTGATTGGGCAATTTTTTGTCTAATTTTTTTGTACAAATGAAGAGATGACACGTGAAAAAAATAATTAAAAAGTATGGAAATGATTAGAAAAGTGTGGAGAAAATTGAAGGGGAAAGCAATGTAATATTAGAAGTAGAGACGTCTAGGAGGAATAGAGGCGAATGAATACTGATTCTCTAATATGACAGTGTGATTAATCAATCGTTGATATTATTTAGTTTTGACTTTTTACATTTAATAAGTTGATAAACTTTGACCATTAATTAAATAAATTGATAGTATTATATATTGATACAAAAATTATTTTTTAGATTTTTTTAAATAATACTCCGTATTTGTTTGAAAATGTTATTTTGTGTAATTAATATACTATCATATATTTCTATTTATTTAAAAATCAAAGATGTATTCGAATTTATTTAATCTATATATATATATATATATATATATATATATATATATATATATATATATATATATAACCACTCAAAAACAAATACAAATTCATAAATTCCTACTCTCAGATTATAGAATCCAACATTCTTCTCTCAAATATGGCGTCATGGGTGGCCCGGAGGGTGTGCAAAGTACCTAACCGCGCAGGGTCATTAAAATTTTAGGGTCCCATATTTTTAAATTTGTTTTAAAGCATAAGTATTCTAAAATAATAAAATAGGCCCTAAAAATATAAATTTCGGACCGGGCTTGTTTCATTTTTTTTATTTTTCGAGGCCGGCGCTAAATGGCGTCATCTTGCTAAAAAATGCTACGGAGTATTTTATCACGGAGTATTTAATGAAATACTGTACGAGTATGTATTTATTTTTTATTATTAAATAAAATATTGTGCGATGTGTACTTTTTATTAGTACAGTACGTATTATTTTTGTATTTAAATTTGAAGATTAAATACTTCCTACCATTGGGCTCTTGTTTTTATTGGAACAAAATGGCCCTTAGCTTGTTCGGGATTACAGCACTAATAAAGATGGTTATGAATGACTAATTGGTACGTACCCATATATGTCAAATCTGGTTGAGCATTGTTTGGAAGAAGCCAAGTCTCCAATGCCTAATTTAAGCATCAGAAAAGAGGCAATAGGAAGCAAAAAATGACGGGCGGGCCGACCTTTGTTTACACAGATCTAAGCATCACCAATCGAATCATTACCAATTTTAATTTAAACTTATACTTCATCCGTTTCTTAAAATAGTTTCTCTTTTATTTTTTCATTTTTCTTAAAATGCTTTCATTTTTGTAAAAAATGACTAATATATCTATGTTATGTCGTTGCAAGATACTCCGTTCAATTTGCATTGATATAATAAGTCATTTAAATGATTCGTCTCTCTTTTTTCTTCTATGATAAGAATATAATTAGAAGGCCAAACTACGAAAATAAATCTCTCCAAAGTCAAACATGAATCATTTTAGGAAACGAAGTGAATACTTGTTAGACCTTGCAATAAAAAGTTTGAGAATTTAACTTTGCTTTCGCATAATCGCATGAATCACTGGTATCGACATTCTCAAAAGGGACAAGTAGTCTATACTAGTTAATCCATAAGTTCAAGCTAGAAGTCAGAACTTGTTGTGGTGCGGCCACAATGCGATGAGTCAGTTAATATAAAAAAAATTAATACTTCATCCGTCTCATAAAAATTTTTCAACAAGGAAAAAAGACGTGCCCTAAAAACCTATATATGATTTTGATATTATTTTCCAATTTTGTTATTACTTTATAATAAGATAAGACATGATGTATACGACAAATTAATTATAATTATAAAAAAGTTTATGGGACAGAGAAAATATAAAAAGTTTAAGTCAAAGTTTTTGAGAGTATTTTTTTTATTAAATTAAAATCATGTGTTAAGAATTCAAAAGGATGGAGGAGTACTCCCTATATAAATAGACTTTGCCCTATCTTCCACCTACTCGATCCATCTCTTCTCCCTCCGCCGTCAAACCCTTTCCCTTTGCTTCTCAGCCGCCGCCGCCCCCACTTTAACCTAACCACCCGATAAAGCTCATACGCTCTTCATTCCATTTTTTATTTTCACTTATTCTTTCAAAGCTTTTTATTATTGTTATTATTTCCATATACTCCGTAAATTCCTTCATCATCATCTTCTTCATCATCATAATATAAAATGTGCAGTCGTTGTTTGCAGACGTAGCATCATCAAGATTCACATACAAAGAAAGTCCATGTACTGGACCGGACTTTCCCGTCCGTCGAGCCATGGCTTTCGTTTGGAAGATGAGAATCTTGATGATGCTGCATCCGCCATAAACGCCTATTGGTTGAATTTTTTTTCTTTTTGAGATGTAATTATCTATCGTCGTACAAAATTCATGACGACTTGTCGAACATCGAGGCTACGACAAGGAGGTATGTATGGGCTTGCCATATTTTGCATCAACAACAATGTTGATAACTAGCTAGATTATCGGGGAGGGTCTGGGGAGAATAGGTGTACGAAAATGATTTATCTTTTAAGTGGGTGAAATTATCTTCATGTTGATTACTCTCCATGTCTAGCTGAATTTTTTTTATAGTTATACTATACTATTCACTCGATTAGACTATTTTCGCTTTCTTTACATGTTCCGTCTTTCACTATATTAGTGCAATAACATAGTCATGTAATTAGTGTAATTACCTTTCAATATGTAAATATTTGATGTAGTTTAAAAAAGATTCCTCCTCCCAAAAAAATTGTACTCCATCCATCCCAAATTATTTGCAACGTTTGCTTTTTCAGCCGTCGCGGGAACTTTTGTTTATTTTTACGTTTTCATTGGTTATTTGATAAAATAAAATATTCTTGACACCTCTTATTTCAAAGAACTTTTCATGTAGTTTTTGATATGTAAATTTTATTTTTTTATTTATATACCAATATGTAAATAAAATTAATTAAAAAACTTGATATTTTGCCTCGGAAATAAAAGTGACAAATATTTAGGGGCGGAGGGAGTAATAGTTTGACTTTTATGCTAACCCTGACCATTAATTCGTTTGACTTTGGGGAAAAATAAGAAAGGTGTAATTTTGGTTGACTTTCGAATGTTGCCCCTGATGTAATGGGAAAAAGTAAGATGTGATAGTTTGGTTATTAGTGAAAAAGTATGATGTGATAGGTAGGGTATGAAAAAGTAGGGGTAAAAGTGATTTTTTAATAGAAAGTGGAAGTGTTTTGTGGAAAGTTAAAAAAACGAAAGAGGAATGGTTTTGTGGAACAGAAGGAGTAGTTTGTTTCCATATGACAAAATTTTAATACTTTAATTTATTTAAAAACATACTCGTATTTAATTAGTGGTCAAAGTTAGCATTAAAGTGAAATTAAGATAACTTTTAGTGGGACTGGAGAAAGTATTTTTTTTTTTGAAAAAAGCAAAGGGTACTCGAAGTTTGTATCCCGAGATTTTGTCTGTGTGTGTTTATAATACACATAGTGTGCAACTTGGAGTACAAAGTTGGGTGCCCCTAAGAGCATCTCCAATCTTGTATACTATATTGGCTTGCTATTTTTATATTTTAACAAGTGAATAATGACATAACAAGTGATATTTTGTTACACTCTCCAACCATAGCTTGTTAATCCATTCTATAACTCTTAGCTTCCTATAATTTGAAGAGCTTGTTATATTTAACAAGCTAAAGTTATTTTTTGGCAAGCTTGCTTAAATTAAACACACTTTTTTTTGAATACTTTCTTGTATTGGGTTTTTGATGACAACTGTGTGGATGAGACTAGAGGAAAGGACTGACTGGAGAGGTCTGTGATTATTCTTCTGCAAACTCCTGAACAAGAAGATGATGCTATTTTATGCACATCAGATTATTTACTGATCATTACTTCTGCTCAGGTATGTCTCTCTACTAGTGGATTATTTGCTTCTTTATTTATTGAAAAATGCTAGGGGTACACCATTTGGTGTACCCCATTTGTCCCCCACCCCCTCCATTACCACATAAATGAGCAAGAATTTTAAAAAAAATTAAATAAATAAAAAGTACGTAAATAAAATTGGGTGGTGGAGAAAAGGGTGGGGGACAAATTGGGTACACCTTTGGTGTACCCCTAGCATGACTCTTATTTATTCACTCTTCTTGAACTTAACAATCGTGTTACTTCGAACAACGTGTAAAATACCATATAAATAATTGATTTTTGCCATATTTTGTATCTGTTGAAATTAAATTATTTTATTTGTAAACTGGTGTAGATATTTAAACTACAAATTATATATTTCAAACTAAACTACATCAAAATAAGATGTGACAAAAATAATTTATTTTATCAAATAGTCATTGAAAACACACAAATAAAAAATAATCATAAGACGACTATGTGCTTATGAACTAGTCTAAACTGCATATAAGCTAATTTTAACATATAACTCAGCTAATGATGTATTATTCTATGCTTATAATAACTTGACTTATAAGCTGTTTATAAGTCAGAAAAAATACATAGGTATACCTACTTCTTTTTAAGCCAGTTTGGTCATTCCTTCGTTTTCACCAGATTATTTACAAATCATCCCTCACCTTTTATGAATATCTCTAAATGCTTTATCCATCATTTAAATCTTTTTACTTCAATGAAAGATTATTTAAGTAGGCTATATAATTATATGGAGTAAATTTATTAGGCTGTGTAATTATATGATTGTGCAATTGTACGTAGTATAGACTCTTTGGTAGTCACAACTCACAATGTACTCCGTACTTACTACTCTCATCTCTCTTTTGTACTCGGTATTACAAAATGAGATCAGAATTATGATGTAAAGTCCAATAAATTTTGAAATCATTTTATTTATAAATTGTTACATCAATAAAAAATAAAAATTACATATTAAAAAAAGTTCATAGTTCTACACAACAAGAGAGCACAAGACTATTTTCTTTTAAAAATTATCAATAAAAACACACAGATAAACAAAAGTTATCGAAAGGAGAAAGAAGAGTAAATTCCATAAAAGGTCCCCAGTTATAGGTCGTTTTACATATTTAGTCCCTACATATCAAATATTACTAATTTAGTCCCCAATTACTAGATTCATTTCCACGAATGGTCCTTTGTTAATATTTTCGTTAAAAACGTGAATAAAATTGTAAATTCACACTTCTTTTTCTACTCAATTAAACTTCCTCCCTCCCTTCGCACTCCTTTACCAAACCCATCACTGAGTTTGTAGCTTTGAACCCAAAACCGAAATCATCACTCATCTCTCAATTATTTGTCGAACTGGTGGAACCCAAATCCGAAACCAGTAACCTTCATGGTTGAGTTTTAATGTTTATTTTCTTTGCAATTTCTTGAGACTAACCGATAAAACTCATCTATAAAGCTTATTGGTTTTCATTTAAGGTTCCACCAGAAAGACTAATAATTGAGAGAGGAGTGATCATTTCAGTTTTGGGTTTAGAGCTTCAAACTCAGCGACGAGTTTGGGAAAGAGTATGGTACGAGAGGAGGGAGGAAACTTAATTGAAGAGAGAGAGAAGTATGAATATATAATTTTATCCATGTTCTTAACAAAAACGTAAATAAAGGACCATTCGTGAAAAATGATACTCCCTCCGTTCCTAAATAAACTTCCCCTTTCATTTTTTCTTTGTCCCCAAATAAACTTCTCTTTTCCCTTAAAAAACCCCTTTTACCCCTTACTTTTTCATACCATACCTATCACATCATACCTTTTTACTAATTATCTACCTATCACATCTTACTTTTACACATCACATCAAGGGTATTTTTGGAAAGTCAACACAAAAATATCCCTCCCTTAAATCCTCAAAAAGTCAAAAAGGAAAGTTTATTTAGGGACGGAGGGAGTATAATAATTGGGGACTAAATTAGTAATATTTGATATGTAGGGACTAAATATGTAAAACGACCTATAACTGGGGACCTTTTATGGAATTTTACTCGAGAAAGAAAATAAAATTGTAATCAAAATGAGAGGGATGGAGTATACTGTTTCGGAATAACATTAGACAAAGCGCTAACATTTTGGATAAAATTTTAACGGTATAGATTACTTTGAAAATGTTAACGCTAAACCCGTAGATAGTCTTTCAAAACGCTAACGCTAATCTCTAACGCTATACACATCCACTACCTCTTTACAATGAGTCTCAATAATCACTTGTTTCCACCCTTTTGATAGTTCACAACAAAATAATTTTTTACAATGAGTCTCAATAAATCTAATAAAATAATTTTAATTTTATACTAATATACTTCACAATTTTTATTTAATTAAAGCTCAAAATTTATCCTGTTTGACTTGAAAAAATCAAACTAGACAAATACACCGAAACTGCGAAGATATGCACGTACTATCATTTATGAAGCTAAGCAAAAATTCCCATGCCCATCTAGGTATATAGTTAGTTGCGATATGACCATTATTTCTATTGAAGGCACTTACACTTTTTATTGTTTTAGTACGTACTGTGTTTTTGAATATTTGTCCAGTTTTGATTTTTTGCAGTCAGTCACTTTTAACATTTGATTATTGATCAACTTCATAAGCATAGTGCACTATTCTATAAAACTTGTCGTAAAAGTATAGTAAGTCGAAACTAGAATTCTGTTTTCTTTTAATTTTTATTTTTAATTTTTTTAAAATTTATTTCTTTGATTTTTTTTTTCTTGTTTAAGTGTGCATATACACACTCTTGAGTAGGGGTAGGACAGACACCTTTCAATTCCCAGACCTTAATGTTGTGGAATCTAATTGAGTCGTTGTTGACTTGTTGTTTTCTTGTATAGAATTTTATACTCTCTCTGTCCCCAATTTGATTACAAATTGGGGTTTACGAAAAGCAATATTTTACTTTTTGAAATTATTTATTTACAAATCGATATATCGATAAGAAATAAAAATTACATATTAAAAAACTATGTCAAAAGTTCTACAAAACAAGAGGTGACAAAAATAATTTATTTTATGAAATACTTAATGAAATCGCGCACGAGAGGATAGAAAAAAAATTGTAATCAAATTGGGAACGGAGAGGGTATAATACTATGATTTATTTTCCTTTGCTTTTAAGAAATTTTTCTATTTGTAAACTCTCGATTAGTACGTGGTAACCTCCCTAATTTTGAGTAGGGATAAGATTTGCATTCACACACTCTTCCCAGATTTTACTCTTGTGGATTCAACTAGGTTGTTTTCTTGTACTCCCCCCTCTCTCAATTTATGTTGCCTGTTTCGGCTTATGATGTTTGATTGAAATTATTTTTAAATTATTTTATACGGAGTATGAAAAATATTGTACAATTAAAAAATAGAAATTACATAATAAAATTTTACATAAAAAATTACTCCCTCCGTCCTAAAACTTTCTTTCCACTTCCATTTTTTCTCCGTCCTAAAACTACCTTCCCATTAGAAAAAAAAGATAACAAATGACATTAATACCTTCATGTATTTACACCAATTATCTTCTAACTCTATATTTTGAATGATTGTAAAAAAATTTCAAAAAAACTTTTTTTTAAGGAGGGTAAAAGTTGAAGTCAAAGCCAAAAATTAAAAATGAGGAAAAGTCAAACTGGGAAGAAAGAATTAGGACGGAGGGAGTAGTAGTGACATGATTATTTTATTTTATTAAATGACTATTAGAAACAGAGAAAGAAAGTGAATGAAATTTGATCCTATGAATAATAAACATTTGGGATGGATGGAGAATAAAATTTCATAAAAATTTGTTCTCTTAATTATTAAAAATTTTTAAAATTGTAAACTATCTTTAAAATATCTCACTTTGTTATCGAAATGCATAAGGTTCCAGTAGCTTCAAACTCCACATTATGACACACTCCATATGTTTTATGTTTAAATTTCACTTTAAATTATGCATGGTCAATTTTTAAGTTAACAATTAGAAAGATTGCAAATTTAAAGTTTAAGATAACGATAGTATGCTTGATGTATATTGTTCGAAGAGTATTATTAATATTATGAAAAATGGTCAATTTTGAGGTATACATATAAATATGTACGGAGTATATTTTTTCTCATTGAGGCTTTAAGGCGCACCCGCACTTGTATTTTTTATATTTTAGTGCTTTTGCACCCTCACACCCACACTCAAACTCGTTTTCACCTTATGTGATATATGAGCTTGTTTTCTTGAATTTATTTTATTACTTACGGAGTAAACTGATTTTTATTGTAATCAGGTCAGGCCAGATTAATGAGATCAGATTATATCATTAAGAACTTTAAGAGTTACTCCCTCCGTCCCCCTAAGATGTTCTCATTTTGATTTTTGGTGGTTTTTAAGAAGAGTTGAAAAAAGGTGAAAGTTTACCATAATACCCTTAATGAAAAATGGGTGGAGTGTATTAAATGAGGTGGGTGATGTGTAATAAATAAAGTAAGTAAGGGTAGTTGTGGTATTTTAATTTTTAAAAAATGAAATGAGAAGATCTATTGTGGACAAAGAAAAAGGACTATTGGGAAGATCTATGGGGACGGAGGGAGTACTTCTTTATGGTCCTAAGGTCTACATGTGAAATGTAGACATTTTCACACTTTTCATAAGCCTGTAAGTAGATACGGAGTATTTTTTTTTTTTTGCAAAAGGTCAAAGTTCTTTGATGATACCAATGCATTGTTGGATCATAAAATAAACATGAATTTTAAAACCACGTAAAAATTTATCTAATTCTTGAAATATAATTATAATTAGACAAGATGAGATCAAATCTTAATATAATCAAACAGATCCAATATATGATCCAATACATGAGAACACATACGAGTAATGCATACGAAGTACTCCGTACAATAATAATCTCGTGCTTTAATTCAATTCTAATCGTCCCTTTTCATGCCTCTGGCCGGGATTGGCAGGCATGTTTAAATGTTATTATTGTCCTTTGATTCTTTAATTTGTCACATCACCCCTTCCATTGGTACCTGAATTGCCATTTACCACTAAATATTGTAAAAAAAAATAATTGTACCCACCCCACTTTGTACCTCAAGGGTTTGCTCACATGAAATGTAAGTGCAAAACTGGTATCATACCAGCGTTGCTCTTACACTTTGTGTCAGACAAACCCTTGGAATTCAAAATTCGGTACAAAGTGAGATGAGAGTAACACAACCCCTAAATGTTTGCTGGCTTCTCTTTAATCTCTCTATTATTTTTTAAAAGTGAAATTTATCTAAATAATACTTCATCCGTCCCAAAAAGATCGTTACGTTTCATTTCTTTGCGCATCACAAAAAACAATGCTACTCATATCTAAAAATTCTAAAATTTACCATATTTACTCTTTATTATAAGATGAAATTGTTTTGAAAGTTTTTTTTGGCATTTGAGACGATATAAAAGTATTTTAAGGGATGCGCAAAAAATGAAACGTAACGATCTTTTTGGGACGGAGGGAGTACTAAAACATAGTAATTTTTCCAATGTAGTACCATATATTTTTATTTCTCAATGTAGTACCGCTGGTCATTGTATATTGGTCATTGTTTAAGTAAATGTCCACAGCCACTGGACATTGTTAAAACTAAATGTCTACCATTACTAGACATTGTTCTCGTCACTTGACATTATTCAAGTATTATTTAAGAAATAAAACATTTAAATAGTACATTTGAAAATGATATGTGTTTTAGTATTATTTAGTGCAAATTTCACATTTTTAAGCATATAATTCTCTCTTGGTTGTCATAAAAAATTGCGTTACAAATTTGACACAATTTTAATTATTTTTTTTGACAAAGAATTTTAATTATTAATTATATAAAATTTAAAGTGCATATTATTAAAATTAAATAACAATTAAATTTTCTTGTGAAAAAAACAAATAAAATCATTTAAATATTAATATACAACACAAAGAAGAAATATATATATAGAAAACCTCGGTAAAAAAATTACTCGGGTACTTTATATTTTATCTTAATAGGAGTGATGTTCTTTTATTTAAATATGGGCATATATAGTTGCTGGCTATGTCTTGGGTGATTCAAAAATTGCTCATAGGTACCCTCAGTTTTGTGATAAAGACTAGCAGGTACCCCTCATTCTAAAAATATACTACGAGGTACTTCTGATTATTCGAAAACTAACCAGGAGGAGATTTTTTATCCATTCTTCAATTCTTCCGTTTGCTCTGTTAGTTTCTTCACCAATCACCATCATCTTCTCCTTCTCCTCCTTTTTCTTCTTCTTACTTTTCTTCTTTAGTTATCTCATCCGCGCCTCTTATCCAGATTCCAGACCCCCTCCCCCCAACATTCCCCCTTTGTTATTTTTCTATTATTATAATTACTAATGCCCCACCAAAAATTTACTAATATTATAATTAATTATTTATTATTAAAATTAATTAGTAGTTTTACTACTCTAATTCTAAAAAAATACTAATGCCCCACCAAAAATTTGTATACCCCTAATAGCCTTTCCCAATCTCCACTTGAGTAAAAAAATTAAAACATTTTAAATTTTTAATTAAAAATTAGTTTTGATAATCAATTTTTGTATAATTTATAAATTTGAAATTGTTACTCCATTATGTACTTAGATATAAAATATATGGAGTACATTTTAATTTACAATATAAGATGAAATTTAACATTATTTTTTTCGTTAATATTTACGTACTATCTCCGTCTCAAAATGATTTAGACTTTTACTATTTGAGTCTCTCGATAAATTTTATTTACTAATGTATTTTCATTAGTCATTTGACAACAAAAAATATCTTTGTTGCATGTATTTTATAGAACTTTTGATAGTTTTTATAACACGTAATTCGTATTTTTTATTTTTATATCAATTTAAAGAAAAATCTTATTTAAAAAATATGAAATTTTACACATTGTTTGAATAGCCTAAATGAATTTAGGACGGAGTATAATTTATAACTAAATAGATATCATAGTCTAGCATTTTAAATTTATAAATTATACATGAATACATCACAAAAACTAATTTTCAACTAAAGATTTAAAATGTTTTAGTCTCCTTTTATTCAAGTGGAGATATGGAAAGATTAATGGGGGTACAATTTTTTTGGCGGGCAAAGTTAAAGTTAAAATGTTTATTTAATTTGAAGTCAAAGTTAAAATCTTTTAATTTTTTACTCAAGTGGAGATTGGGAAAGATAGGGGTATACAAATTTTTGGTGGGGCATTAGTATTTTTTTAGAATTAGAATAGTAAAACTACTAATTAATTTTAATAATAAGTAATTAATAATAAAAATGAAAAAAATAAAAAAGGGGGAAGGGTGGGGGGGGTCTGGAATCTGGATGGGAGGCGGCGGATGAGGATAACTAAAGAAGAAAAGTAAGAAGAAGAAGAAAAAGGATGAGGAGCAAATGATGATGGTGATTGGTGAAGAAACTAACGGAGCAAACAGAAGAGTTGAAGAATGGATAAAAAAATCTCCTCTTGATTAGTTTTCGAATAATCAGAGGTACCTCGTAGCATATTTTTAGAATGAGAGGTACCTGATAGTCTTTATCACAAAACTGAGGGTACCCATCAGCAATTTTTTGTGGGTGATTTCCTACTCCTATAGTCATGTGTCATACAAAAAACATTTTGACCCTTATTTCAATGTTTGAATTTGGCGTTACACCAATCTTGATAAGATTTATTAAGTTTGACTACATAGAAAAATTAAAATTAAAGAATACAAAAAAAAATAGAGAAATACTCCATATATAGGAGTATAAAACACAGTACTACGTATACGCTTTTCTCTTGAAATATACTCATTCAGTCCAAATTTAATCTTCCTATTTTTCTTTTTTCTTTGTCTGGATTCAATTTTTCACATTTCTCATATGTAACTTTGGAAAAAAATACTCTCCATTAAAACATTCCTACATATCTATTACCGCATTTTTAGTAAGCGTATTTTGAACAAATCTATCCCATAGTCAACATTCCCTAAAAATAAGGAAAAGTTCAAATAAGAAGATTAAATCCAAAACATAGGAGTATATAATATATATTTTACTATTTTTTTAATAAGCTGGAATAAAGATAACTCTAGGTAAAAAATTGACGAGAATACGTCAATTTTAAACAAAATATAAACATGATATTTCTAGGTTCGTGTTACTCTCTGTTTGAGTCTGTGAAAGTTCAAGATAGAGAATATTTTACATAATAACTCAATGAACTACGACGACATACTTCCTCTGTCCAAGTGGTTTCTTCTTATTTTGATTTGACACGAGCATGAAAGAGGTGACTTCATAAGGCTTCATGTGTTTCTTTGTTGGGATTTGCCAAGTACCAATAAGCATGGTACTTATATTAAGGCATTTGTACAAATTTTGTAGCCCATCCTCCATCCTTCGTGGATGCCTTCGTGGATGGAGGGGGCTTGAACTCACTCTTCTTTAGGAACAGTTATATGTTGATTTTGCTTCTTGAAGACCAAGTTTTGTGCAATTACATATTTTTTTTAAAGTTGACACTCATTTTGGCATCTGTATATTGAGATGAGTCATGTTAGTCCATGCAGCTAGAAAATGTGAACCAAATTAGTCCATCTAACAAAAATTTTCTAGGTATATAAATATTGAGTTAGCACGTCAAATGCCTTCGTGTATTAGTCTCTTGTGTCGACTAACATGTCAGCATTTCAATAAGACTATTTAGATAAATTTCATTAGGCCTAACTTGATTCACATTTTGTAAATACATGTGGACTTCTCTGTGAGCAAGATGATGCATGGAGAGAAAGACTCGAGATGAAAACAAAAAGTATGGGTTCACGAAAGAACACACCATTTGCTCTTTGCACAAAAACACCATGAATGAGGTTCAAGAACACACAGTCAATAACATCAAAATGGAGATATAAAACTTACCGTGGTCTGTGATGAGAATGACCATACGACAAAACAATGTACAAAAGAACGAGGCCATCCAACGTATATACCCCCCTTCATTTCATATTCATATTAACTGATCATTATGACTTTCTTGACATATTGAAAAATGAACGAATGTAGACACAGAGATTGTCTACATTCATTCGTTTTTAATGTATCAAGACAGTCATAATGGTCAATCAATATAGAAAATATAGAATGGAGGGAGTATATATGTGGCCCCACTCTACCTTGAAAACTCATTGGGAAGGGTGCACTCGTTCGATACCATCGATCTATGTCTGCTGAGGGAGGGAATGCTAAGAGACCGCTTTCTAATTCTCACGCTGCCATTACACGGGACTCTCTTCTCGTTCTTCACCCTCTGGAAAGAGTTGCAGCATAGTGACGGCTCCAAGAATGTCTCACTCTTGGTCCTGCAGAAACTACTTGTGTTCTCTTTCTCAGTTTCTCTATGGTCATTTGATTCCTCGGGTATCTGGTCACCCGAGACCGGTACTACCTTGTCACTCAACTGGAAGTTCTTAAATCTCTCGTCATTGTCGGGGATGTCGCCATTCTGTTGTACATCCAGCATGGCTAGATCATCGTACTCCTCATCTGATTTTGTGTACTCCTCATCCACAGAACCTTCCAACTGTGAGGGGCAATAAATAAATAAATAAATAATGCACATTGCTGCCTAGTGAATTGTACTCCTCATTACTGACAGGGTGTGTCCATTGTAAACAAATAATACTCCATCCTTGCCATTAAAGAGTCCTCTCTACAAACTTTTTTCTCCAAAAGAAAGTCCAAATACTCTACTAATTTTCATCACACATACTCTCGCTAAGTTGCACCGAGACGGGGTCAGAGAATCAATTGTTTTCAAATTTTATAAGGTAGTGTTTGGCAACTAGCATTTCATTTCAATTCATGCATTTCAATTCCAAAATTTGAAATCCGGAATTTCAAATGACAAGGGGAGGTGCATGGATTTCAAATTAAGCTTTGTTTTGAATGTAAAGAATTTGATTCAAATCCAAATTCAAAATGCTTAAGTTTCCCAAACATGGAATTTAAATCAAATCCGGATTCGAAATTCAAATCCATGTTCCCAAACATACCATAAGGGATTTGGGTGTGGGGGGCCCCCAAGTACCTGACCTCCCGGGGATGTTTTGGGGGCGGGAAGCAGCAACGATTTGAAGAATCTGTGCAACATAGCTCCGTCAAGTCTCTCCGACCCAAAACTCGAGTCCTAACTCATTAAAAATACTATAAACATCCCTACTTTTTCTAACCACTCTTTTCTACTCATCCCATTTATTTCCCACTTTCATCAAACACATTACACTATCTCAACCTATCATCTCAGTGTCACTTGAGGGCCAAATATGGAAGATCAAACACACTTTAAAGTCTACCTTAATTCGTGTGAAGTTCAAGTGAGGCTTTAGGTATGGGATGGAGGGAGTAATTTTTTTTAAACAGTTACATAATTTAAACAAGTTGAGCATGTTAGACTTGGCTAAAGAGACATTTTTTTAAAATACTCCCTTCGTCCCAAATTAATACTCCTAGTTTGACTTTGCACGGAGTTTAAGAAAAGTAAAATTGTGTGGTTGAAAGTGATGCAGAGGAGAGAGAAAAAAATGTGAGCTACAAAAAGCTTTCTAAAAAAGGAAAGAGGAAATTAATTTGGGACAGTCCAAAAAGGAAATAAGGAAGATTAAATTAGGGAGTATAAAACTATTTGGTGATTTTCAATAGTTGTAATTTATGAAAATAAGGTTGTCGTTGCTGTTGTTGTGCATTTGTCAAACACAATTGTTATGGAACGGAGAGATTACCTCATTGGTTAGACAAAACAAGGAATTCTTTTTTTCCTCGATATCAACTCCAACAAAATATCCATTTTAATTCATCAATAAATTCTTTTCCAACTTCACAAAAATAATTACTACGTAATTTACATTTTCCCTTTTTCTTTTCTGATTTTAAGCAATGAACAGCTAAAAGAAAATACTGGCTATCCTGTTAATAAAAAATGAAAACTGAAAAGCAAAAACTTGAATATACCTCTTCATGAAAACGTTTTGAGCTGTCGTCGCTTAAATCCTCATCACTTTCCATTTCTGGTGGCTCAGATAGTTCTTCATCACTACCATGTACAGATTGTTCTTCCTTCAGCTGTATGAGGAAACTATATCAGAAGCTAAAGCAAGTGTTGTTCTAAGTGCTCAGGTACCTTATTTATCAGCTAAATCTTCGATCAAACACTTTTCCTTAACTGAATCAACTAAAATTTTTTAAAAAACGTAGTGCTAGTTTTTCTTTTTTGGCTAAACGGAGGATATATGTTTTTATGCCCTTATCTTTTTTTGAAGGATATACCCTTATCTTTTAACATAACCTCCTCCCATTTATGAGACATCGGAAAGTGACATGCAAATTAAAAAAATGAATGTGTGTGGTTAATATTGAAGTTAAAAAGTAACAAAAAAAAGAATAGATGAGAGCCACACACATAGAATTAGGGGAATGGACAAGAAGAGATAAAACGGACAAATTTAAATAATCCATCTCAATTGGTAAATTCGGCATTTCTAGCTACAATTTCGATTATTTTTTTACCCCGTAGAATCATGAAATGACTAGAGAAACTTTACAAGAGGTTTGAAACTATATGATCTGGACCACAAAAGCTACTTAGCTTTTAGACATTTATTAAAATTAGAAAAACTCACTTCCTTGGAATCCTTGGATATCCCTTCCAGAAATCTTGGAGAACTGCAGCAGGAAGAATAATACCTACTGCCATTGTCTGTGAAGTCTCCTTTTGATTCATCCACACTACTTGCATGACTTGTGCAACCAGTCTCACCGAGCCAAGCGCTGATCCCAAGATACCCAAACTGGAGATTCACAGGTTCGGCCTTCCCAATCTGCAGTGGTTCATACACAGACATCCCAACCCTGCTGTCCGTAATGGGTTTGCCACTGCTATCTATTGAATCCACTGGCCAAGTCTTCGCTACCGACCCATCGTTATTGAAAAGAGCCATCAAATGCCTTGAAGAGCCTTTTCTTTGAATGAGCTGAAACATACCCTTAGAGCTCAAAGAATTAGCAGCAGACTGATTCCTGTATTCCTCATCAACAACAGGTACTGTGTTTGTCATGGGATCGTAAAGCTTCTCTCCCGCACTGCGTCTCCGCAGGCAGCCAAACACAGTAGCATGAATGGATGCAACACTTCTGTCCACATTAGTGTTGTTAATCTTTGGAACTAGATGCTTGTCAGCTCTGTTGCAGAGATACTCTTGTATGGTCCTGATGTTGCGGATGTATTTGACATACTTGTTTTTAGCAGGATCTAGCGTCATGTATTTTGCACGGACGGCAAAACGTTCCAAATGCTTCTCTTCATTCGCAATAAACACCATGAAGGGTATGATTGATGGATGCTTTTTCATTAGTCCCATCTGCAAGGTAAGAGACAATTTGAATCAAACACTTACCACAAGAGGAAAAATCTCACTGCTGAAAGAAATACACCCTACATCCCCCAAAAAGAGTTGTTTTGCATATGGTACAACTTATTATTTCTAATATACTCCTAGAGTCCTGGAACTTACTTTCAAGATTGCTTGGAGTACTTGGCTAAAATTGCTTGCTCCTTATAGCTATACTTTAAAATTTATTTGTTAGTTTTAACTACATCAGCCCTCCTCAATTTGCTTGGGACATTTTTATTTAAAAAAAATGTTATATTTGATGAATATTAGCTCCTTTTGTTCAAATTGGATTTTGTTGGGGAGCAAATTTAAGTTTAAAACCATAACTCTTTTTGTGGGAGTGAAGGAGTACATGTTTTCGCACAAATTGGTGATATGTTCCACGGTGTGCTCATTAATTTTACAATGTCATTTTACAATGGGAGTGTGGGAAATGACTATAGCAACTATTTCAATTCGTCCAGCTCATTATGCATGTAAGATAAAATCCTAGGATGATGACGATTTTGGAATTTCAAGATATTATTCTTTCACAAGAAGGTTGCAAACTGCACTATGTTCTATGGACTTGAAAAAATTAATTTAAGTTAATTAGTTTATACTACATTTCAGCCACCTACCACAACATAGTTGGAAATAAGGTGATGGTGTCACTATGATGATGTTGGGATAACAGATTCATACCACAAAATTAAGGCTCAAATGAACACCCTCCACAACAACTGATTCTTTCCTCTCTTCCCATGCAGTAATTAATCTGTCCAGACTATCAATAACCATTTCGCTCTGTGCTTTAAACCCTTCAATTGCCATCTGTTTCGGACTGATTAAATCAACAGCACTAGAACTCCCCTCTGCGGGATAATTTTTATTCGTTGAATGATTAGAACCATCATTCTTTTGTAGTTGAGTAGTAGAATAGCCTGCCAACTTCTTTGCCTTCCGTTTGGCCTTCGCCTCAGCAACTGCTACTGGATCTAAATATTCCCCAGCATGATAAGTTGAAGCCCACAGTAAAGGATTTTGATTTTCACTCACAAAGCTCCTCATCATATGCCTAATTGAGTCTGTGGATATTACATTTGTGATTCCCAACCTGCTTCCCTGCAAACATGTATGGAAAAAAACAAAACTAATAAATTTACCTGAAGAAAAGATATGATACAAACTGTTACTGATACTATATTTTGCGGTAGGCCCCATGATTACATCCAGAAAGCCATGAAAGGAGGATTTGATTGTAAATCCAATAGGTCAGAAATACAAGGTTACATCTAGACATAATAGGACAGTTTGGATAGATGCAAACATAGCATGCCAATGGCAAATAACCAAGGGAGAGACTTGAGCTGCTACGAACAATCAAGATAGGTGCTTCATGCGCATGTAATCCATCCATGGCGTCCCATTTAAAATTTAGGAAGGGAAAATATCAACAAAGGCATTATTTTGTTTACCTTTTTATTTAATTATTTATTTTGGGGTGGATGTATTGGAGGCTTGGAGCGAAGTGATTAAACAGGACATGACGGTTCTGCAGCTCAATAAAACATGACCCTTTATAGGAGGAGAGCTTGGAGGTCGGGATTAAAGTAGTAGGGTAGTTGTGCTTTCTGAGGAACGTTGGTGGAAGGAGGTAGTTTATGTTTTGTGGGGTCTTTTTTAGCTTCAAGGGGGTTTATGTTGTAATTTTATAAATTTATGGGCTGCCAATACTCTTTATTTCCTTCTCTTGTATTTGTTGTAGCCTTACCTTGCTATGTATCTATCTGTTCCGAACTATTTTCTTTGCGCCTGTTGCATTCTTTTGAACCGGGGCTCTTCTGAAAACCGCTAACCCTCTAGGTAGGCGTAAAGCCTGCGAACATCCACCCCAAATCCCACTTTGTGGAACTCCACTGCGTAGCTGGCTCCTTGCATTTTTTTAGTTGTGGCTCTTCACCAACTCTGCCACTCTAGATAGGGGTAAGGCTAGTGTACATATACCCCCAGTCCCCACTTTATAGGGCTCCACAGGGTATTTATTCTTGTTGTTGAGTGAATATGGATTGGGAGAGCTACTGCATGGATATAAAAAGAGAAAAAGGACTTCTGGTCTAGTCTTAGGACAACCCACCAAACCCGGCACATCCAGTTCCCTTACAATGAAGGCAATCCTAACTATGTTTAGACCTGAGCAGAGCTTCAAAAAAAGCCCTCTACAGTATTTCCATTTTCAAAACTGAATTTGTTTTGAAATGATAGTAAACAACATATTTAGAAAGTGAAATACTAAAAAAAATTGTACATAATTAAACTAGACGACAAAATATGTTTAAAATAACTACTACCTCCGTCCCAAAATAAGGTTCCACCTTACTATTGATATAGTCAAATCATATCTTTTTTCTTTACATATATTCATTGATCATTTGATAAAATAAAATACTCAGGTCTTATTCTGTAAAACTATTAATGTAGTCTTTGAATATATAATTTTTTTTGTAAGTCTATACCAATTTTCAAATAAATCCAATTGAAAATAATATCTATCAAACCTCGTACATCGTAAGTGGAATCTTTTTCCAAGACAGGGAGTATCTAAAAACAAGTCTCATAGGTTTAGCTCCAAAAGTGTGTCAAATAGAATCAGCATGTTCAATAAATTCAGAATCATTTATTATCATGTATATCATATTCAAACTTTCTAGAAACATACTTCGTATTTGATCATAGAAACATTATTAATTTATATGATTAAATTTTGTAAAATTTATTAATGCACAAGCTAGTGAGTTGCGTACCACAACGCAGCCTTATACATGATCCAAGTGTTATGAAACATCTACAAATTTTCTTTGTATGTTAAATTGCATCAACTACATATATTCTTTTGTTTGGTAAATAGCTTTTCAAGAATGTAAGCATTAAAAACAAATCATGCACGTCGGTGTCAAAGAAATCATTACAAATTAGAAAATTATGAAGTTGTTTCCAAGATTAATGAGGAGGTGAATCGCAACAAAAAAACCACAAAGTTCTGAATTCATTATTATACTATAGACTTAAAGAACTATGTCTTCTATGATTTGTTGCATGAATTGTATAATTACGTAACTTACAAGTCACAAGTTCGCAAAAAACAAACACGCAAATCACTTTTAGTGAAAAGTGGTAGGTGCCGATAAAATTTGAAAGTTCAAAATGGAAAAATCATAATCTATTTTTTTTTTAATTTTGAACTTCTGAGTTTTGAAGAATCTCTCTACCTCTCTATCTCCCTCTCCCCACGCCCCAAAACTTGACATTTCTTTGGGACTTGAAACACATGCCTCAATTGCCTCAAAAATTGAGCAAGGCTTTCCAATAAAAATATTGAAGGTATGGGTGAATAGCTGAAGGCATTAATTTTTTCTAAATCCGCATACAAGAAAAATGTGCCATGGGTTCATATCCATTTCCTTAATTCCTTCAGCACAGAAACGAAATAAGTGGGCAAACAAATTACACAAGATGAAGAACCTCCTGGTAGAGATTAGACTGTTCTTCGGGAGGATCAAGTGCAAAAAGTACATAAACTAACAGGGCTTATGCAGTAAGAGTAACCATACCAGTAGAGCAGACAAAGTAGATTTGCCACAGCCACTTGTCCCACAAAGGAGTATTGTGATGGATTCCTTCCTTTCTCGGATTCTGGAACAAATATATACTAGAAGTTAAAAAATGAAAATTAAAAGAAGTATGCATCAAGAAAGGCATAATGCAATTAAAAAACAGGCTTATAGAATCAATGTATTCACCACATTTTACAGTGAAGCACCAGGTTATGATATGCACTCATCTATGACATCATGCAATTTGCATGACCTGGATATTATGAACATTACATTACTCTCCACTTCTGGATTTTCTTGGCCAACCCTCCTCAACCATCAATAAGTATCAACTACTATGACTACCAATGCCTTAAGCAATGTCAAAAGCAATTTTATTTTATCTTAGATTCATGAAAGTCTTAAAACCCAAGTGGAGGGTAGGGAAATTTGGGCAACTGCATTCGCATACCATCAAGGGCCAAATTAATGGCTTCAGCTTGCTTGTCAAAAAAAAAAGCTGCTTCAGAGGTGTATCCAATCACCTAACTCAGATGCAATGTTACAAAGTACTCCCTCTCTGCCTCTCATTTGTTTGTTCCATCAACAACAAACTCAGAGTACAGTAGTAGAATAATTTTAATGAACGGATCCTCTTTAGCCCTTTCCATCATTATTTATTTTATGATTCTCACTCATTACGCGAAGAAAAAACAAGTAATGTATGTAACTACATGCTTCTCGGAGGTTAGACAAAGATATGATAACAGCTGTGATGACAAAATTAATTTTTTTTAAAAAAACAAGTATTAATAAAATTCTCCCTCTGTCCCAAATAAGACTCCTCATTTTCTTTTCAGGATGTTCCAAAAAAATAATTCTCTTTCCAGTTTTGGAAAGTGTTTCTGGCTCACAATCTTTCACTCTCCTCTGCATCACTTTCAACCTCACAATTTTACTTTTCTTAAACTTTGTGCCGAACCAAATCAGGAGCCTTTTTTGGGATGGAGGGAATAGCACAGGGATCATATAGAGAATAGTATTTTCCACCCAGGCTGCTGCCACATGAAGCAAACATGTTATATTTGCCTTGGTGAATCACTAGAACAACGATCATACAGAGAGTAACTAACAGATATAGCAATAGTTGCATGAACCGGCTATAATTTACAGAGATGAGTTAAAGTGCACAATCGGCTAGCTTACCTGCAAGCTAAAGTTAAATCAGCCCTCTGATTTGTGCCCACATACTTGTATTCAGTGAGAGCATCACAAATAACATCTATAAAGGTTTTTCGTCTAACAACAACAGTTGTGCGCTTCTTATACAACTCAAATGGTTCGTTCTTGTTATGATAGTTTTCTTCCTGTACAAGTTGATTTACATTATACTGCTCGGATTTGTCTGTACTCGCTGAATCCAAACTATTGTTCATATACTTGCTTTTCATCTCCTCTAAAACCCTTTGGCTAATCTGAATGGGAAAAAGAATGAGGAAAAAGAGATTGTCATTGACAGTAACAGATAATATATTAAATTATACAGTAAAATCAGTTACCATGAGATCCTTTTGGGTAAACTGAGTACTAAAATACATTTTCAGCAACAATAGTGAATAATATATGAAATTTTGGCCCAAGTCTCCAAACATAACATACAATACCAAAGTTTCGGGAAAAATAAGTCCACCAAAGTACTTTTCTTTTTTAGTGAATGGATAGATAGTAAAAAAATTATACCAATATAATTGTAATTAAATTCTAAAAATCTACTGTAATAGATAATCCTCAGCATAAGCTCATGTACTAGAAATGATGCGTTTAATCATTTGAAGGATCAAGATGTAATGTTATTGACCCCACCAAGACTCTAGGGGTGGCTACACAAATGAACAAAACTTCATCTGTACAAGTGTACAACAAACAAAAACCCAACAAACAAAACTTCATCTGTAAACTTCAAAAAGATCAAGAGTTGAACCTAAAGAAAGCAAAACGATTATTGGCAAGAATGACACCAAAATGTGAAAATCATAGTGATTGGCGAAGTACATCATAACTATTGTTGTTTCCAACTGTTACCAAAGGCAGAGAGTTCAAATTAGCATCAACTAGCTTTCACAGAAAATCCATTACTTCTCACTCAATCTAACTAATTAAAAAACAAATGATGTGCCACTTCAGGACACATATCAAACAAAAGAGATGACAAGCCAGAGAAAACTGTTACTCTTATGCTTCAGATAAAATAATAGGAGTAAAAAAACTACAGGAGATCATAGAAAAACAAAAAAAGATTTATGATTCTGAACATTGCAAAAGGAGTAGGAAATGATTTGTCACCTTAAAAGCGTGTCTCGCCTTACACCCCATGAGCTGCAAAGTACTCTGCAGAACAGAACGCGTGTACCGAAACGAGTTCTTCTCCTCCTTCCCGTCATCGCCATCCACTACAACTACGTACAACAACTTCGTCGCCTCCATCGCCATTCCCTACCTCAATCAGAACAATGGCATCGCAAAGCACAATAAAAAAATCAATGCGAACAAAGCTAAAAACATAAAAAATACAGTACAAGTGCACAATTTCAACGCAAATCATAGCGAAATTCATCGGGAGAGATGAAGGAACAAAAAAATCGGAAACGCGAATCACAATGCAAATGAAATCCGTGGTCGTGAGGAGATGAAACCTGATGAGTTGAGATATCGGAAGGAGATCGGAGAAGGAGCGGTTAGGGTTTACGAAGACGGCGGAGCAAATAGGACGCCGCCATTATTCCCGATGTGTCAGAGACCTGCTGCTTCCACGCATCGAAGCTGGACTGTGTCCACGAGTCCTCTGTCTGGACCGCCTGCCTAAACCAACCAAACGCCCGCCTTCCCATGTCGTTTTTTTTTCTTTTTTTTTCGCCGTTACCGCTTTTATATTGGCCGGTTTACCGTTTAGATAGACTTCCGTCAAATAATAACGTCCGCCACCGCGGTTTCTTTTCTCCTTTTTTTAGTACGCGGACTGACGGAGACTTTTTTTTAGATCACCATGAACGACCATACCAATTCCTTATCATCAATTTAATTTTATTACAGTATTTATTATTAGTATTTATTATTGTTTCAGTCCAAAAATGGATATCAAACTTATTATTACTCCTTTTCGATAATTTTTTGTATATTTTTATTAATAATTTTATAAAATAACAATTCTTGTCACCTCTTATTTTGAAAAGAATTTTAATTTTTTTAATTGTGTAATTTATACTTTTAAATTCTATGCCAATTTGAAATCAGGGGCGGCTCAAGGGAGGGGCAAGGTGGTCACTTGGCCAGGGCCCATTTTTGAATGGGGCCCAATTTTTAGTATGCATACATGTATATATTTATTTATATAAAAAAATCCTAATTTATTTTTAAAAATACAGTCTCAAATCAGTAAATCTAATAAACTATGGAGAACTGATCAACCTATTTTCTCTCAAGAATAATAGAACAACTTCACGAGTCTTTGGTCAGGTACTAAAGTTCGGAGTATATAATTAGAAAATAAGACTATGAGTTTGACATTTTATTATTACTACAATGTTATACTATCTCCGTCCCAAAAAGATTTGCACATTTTGACTAAAGTTGAAATTAAGAGAGGGATAATTTTGTGTTGACTTTCCAAAAATACCCTTGATGTGATGGGTAAAAGTAAGATGTGATGTGTAGATTATTAGGAAAAAGGTATGATGTAATAGGTAGGGTTTGAAAAAGTAAGGGGTAAAAGTGAGTTTTTAATAGAAATGAGTAGGAGATTGTGGGACGCAATTTTTTTGAAAGGTGAAAATCTTTTTGGGACGGAGGGAGTATATTATTAAAAAAAATTAATTTATAGATTTTACTTTTTTATCACACAATAGTGCATTTTCTCCGTGTCGGACAGGGCCCCTAATTCCTTGGAGACGGCCCTGTTTGAAATGATAATAAAACTGATGGATTTTTCACGTTGTTTAGAGTGTAATATTCATTTTGGAACGAAAGAAATATTTATTTTATCTTTTCAAATTAGATTACAATTTAATATTTTTATGTAAAATTCTAATTGTTTTTAAATCGTTTATTAAAAAAGGAGTGCAAGAATAAAAAATAAATGAGATAACATGAATATTTTATTTTATCGAATAATTAATGAAATACACACAAATAAACAAACATTATCGAGAGATGGGAGAAATAAAAATTATAATCAATTATGGGCAGAGGGAGTATTACTTAGATAAAAGGACCAAAGTAGGAGTAAACATTAAAAATATATCAAAATAGGAGTTTCATATTTTATTTTCGAAATAGAAGTTGAAATGCATTTACAGTGTCAATCATGATCACGTACATGACCGAAAAGTATTGTTAAATGATCATATACAATGCCACATTATTATCACAATGAGAACTCTTATTTTGGGAATAAAAACATGCATGGAACGAACTCTCATTTTGCTACTTGGTCTATGTTTTACTCTTATTTTGGGTGATTTTTTTCGGGAAATTCTTCTTCCATGTCTTCTTTCTTACAAACACTTTCGTACCAGGGTTAATTGTATTGTGAAAAAAGTACCCAGTCTATTCTTATGAATTTCCAAAATTTTGACACACTTTAGGATAGAGTGAAGATTTTATAAAATTTAGATGAGGTCGGTGCTCCGATCATGTCATAACATTGATTTCCATGACATTGGGAATCAATGTCATGTAATAACTAGGGAGTGCCCTGGTGCATCGTTCGTAAAATTGATAGTTCTCACCTCGCTCTGACAGTCTGACCTGAACATACCCCCACCCCCTTCAATTGCAACACCTTAAATGTGAGCAAAGAGTACACCCCTGTACATGACACCAGAGAGGTCACCTCCCCCCCCCCCATGTCTGAGATATCATACCACTGCACATAGTCTAGGTGTTAGTGAAAAATTGAGCTTTGCAAAAGAGTACTCTCTTTGTCTAAAAATTAACTTCTCTGTTTGACTTTTTTGGTTAAATTATTTAAATTTTGACCGTATATTATAAGATAAAATTATTTGAATTTTAATATAAATCTAATATCAATAGATTTATTTTAAAACATAATTTTGAAATATTTTATTTTTATACTCCATTCGTCCCAAACTAAATTATTTACTCCCTCCGTCCCAGAGTATTTGTCCACTTTCATTTTTACACATCATCCAATGCGCTTCTTTAATCCATTTTATCTTGTAATTTGTATATTAAACAATTATAGAAATTATACATTAATAATCTATATGTTAAGACAAATCAAACAAGATCACACATGACTATATTTAGGCTTACACATTGAGAGAATTTGATGAGTCAAAGTGCTTAGATGAACAGTTTCAAAAGTCAAAAGTGGACAAAAACTGAGGGACGGAGGGAGTATAATCTATTCACAGAGTCAAACTTTATTCACTTTCTTTTCATACTCTCTTAGTTATTTGATAAAATAATATAGTCATGTCACTACTACTTTTATAGATCTTTAATTTTGACGTAATTTTTAAATACTCGTATGAAAGTTTTATATTGTAATTATACAATTTTTTTTTATATAAAATGATTTAAAACAGACAGTCAAACATCGTAAACCGAAACAGATAATTTAAATTGTGACAGAGAAAATAATATATAATTACATAAAAATAGAGATATTAATAGTCAAATTATTTTATTAGAGACTGTAATAACTTAAATGAAAAATTAATTTTAGAACAAAAGAAATACTCCCTCCGTCCCATAAAGTGTTACCCATTTTGACTAAAGTAGAAATTAAGGAAGGGATAATTTTGTGTTGACTTTCCAAAAATACCCTTGATGTGATGGGTAAAAGTAGGATGTGATGTGTAGATTATTAGGAAAAAGGTATGATATGATAGGTAGAGTTTGAAAAAGTAAATGATAAAAGTGGTTTTTTAATAGAAATGGGTAGGAGATTGTGGGACACGATTTTTTTGAAAGATGTAAAAATCTTTTTGGGACGGAGGGAGTATATACCAAATGGTGTGCAACTAACTTGTACATATGGTCCCTTAAATTATTCGGGAAGGGCATGCATGTGCGAGGTGCCCTACCTATTTTTTTTTTTTTTTGAAACAAAATAATTAAATTAGGAAATCAAAGGAATAAAGTTTGGGGGTGTGTCAAACCACTCCCCTACAACATCATCATTGCAACTACTACGCGCTAACAAATGCGCTGCCTCGTTTCCGGAGCGAGGAGTAAAACAAAAATTAAGGTCTCCTGCACAGAGCATTTGGAGACGCTTACAATCTTCAATGATAGAGTTAAAGTAAGACCAGTCCATGATAGTACTATTAAGTGAATCGACAACCTCCTTACAGTCTGTTTCCACAAGGACTTGTTTCCAGCCTTTACTTTTAATCCAAC
>OOIL02002240.1:282943-306752 GCA_900332095.2 Cuscuta campestris
CTACAAAACCACTTTGATTCAAGGAAATAATCTTTGGTAAGAGAGTTTTGAGCCGAAGAGCAACCATCTTACTCATAATTTTGTAGAGAACCCTACATAGAGCAATAGGTCGAAGATCCCCCATGACCTCTGGATTTGTTTTTTTGGGAATAAGGACAACATCTGTAGCCCCCATCTCATTTGGGATGACTCCAGAATTTAATTGGGAAATGCAATATGATGTAACATCAGTCCCTAAAATATCCCAAAATTGTTGAAAGAAACCTGGATTAAAACCATCCCCCCCGGGGGATTTGTCAGGATGCATAGAGAATACCGCTTGTCGAACCTCTTCATAGGAATAAGGCTGTCGTAACATAGCATTATCCTCCCTTGAAACTAGGGAGGGAATTAATGACTGGATAATATGGCCTGGATTCCCTTGGGCATGATAAAGCTCCTCAAAGTACTCCTTAATAGTATCCTCAAGACCATTGCTCCATGTACGCAATTGACCATTTGAATCCGTCAACCTGTCGATCCTGTTGAGGCGCTGTCGTTCAGAGGCTTGAGCATGAAAGAACTTTGTGTTGCGATCTCCTTGAGTGAGCCAAAATTGTTTAGCTTGCTGACGCCAGAAAGCCTCTTTAAGAGCATAAAGTTCAAACAACCTCTTTTTAGCTCGCTGGAACTGTATACGACTCTGGTGATCTCGTCGTCCTCTAGTGCGCCTCTGGATAGTCCTCATGATATTGATCTCTGAAGCAAACTGGTCTTTCCACTCCATTCCCCATACATGTAATCTTGTTGAACAAAAATTTAATTTCTCTTCTAATGATGCTGCATGGCTAACCTCCCAACAGTCAAGCAAAAGAGGACGAAGAGTGGGATCTGATCTCCAAGCATTCTCGAACCGAAACCGATGGGCATAAGGCTTTGGAACCCACGCTCTAATCTTCATGCAAATGGGAAGATGATCTGAAGATGATATATCTAAGGTACAAGCATGCGCAAGTGGAAATTTTTGTCGCCAATCTGCAGTTACTAGGAATCTATCAATCTTCTCTTCCACATGAGCATGTTCAGTGCGACCATTATCAAAAGTAAAGGAGTACCCTCCCAAAGGGAAGTCCATCAAGCCGGCATCTTCAACAGCTTCTCGAAAAGCCTGGATAAGATATCGTGGTTTGGGAGGCCCACCTTGTTTCTCATGCTGCTCCATAATAGCGTTGAAATCCCCACCACAAATCCAAGGGAGAGTGCTGGCCTGTGAAAGATCACGAAGAAGATCCCAAGATTCACTTCTTCTAGACTGGTCAGGATGTCCATAAAAACCTGTATGCCTCCACCTACCAAGAGCTAGGTCTTCCACCTCTACATCAATGTGAAAACGTGAGAGAGATAAAAGAGTAACATTAAGTGGGGACTTCCAAAGTAAAGCCAGTCCTCCACTATGTCCAGAAGCATTAAAAGAAAAGGAACCATTATAACCCAACAAAAGTTTTATTTCATCAATACGAGCAGAATCACAAAGCGTTTCAACAAGAAAAATTAAAAGAGGCTTATTCTCCCCAACAATAGTTTGCAGGGTGTGCACTGCTCGTGGGTTGCCAAGCCCACGACAGTTCCAACTGATGCAACTCATGGTGCTAGGCGGGCCTGACATCCAGGTCCCGCCTCCTCCAAGTTTTTTTGCTCTGCATCCATTAACCTGCCAGAACTTTCTCCATTCTTTTCATCCACACTCTTCTTGCGTTTTTTGGGGTCTGTTGGGATCAGCAACATCTCAACATCCGGCTGTTTGTCCATCAAGTTTTGATCAAACCGATTTTGCAAATTTGAGGACTCCATCATATGAGTTGCTTCTCTGTTCCTCTGCCAAACTGCTAGCTCTGTACTGGGAGGTACTCCATCTTGCTTACACAACACGGACGACAACCCCGTGTAGGCAGGAGTAGACCTTCTGCTATCTCCCTTTCCAATCTTCTCTTGTTGCTGGGCTTCATCTCCTCGTGGCGGCAACTCCTCTCGTAACCAGCGTGCCCCAATATTGTTAGAAGCCCGTCTCGTAGATGCCCTCAACTCTGGTCCAAATTTCCTCTCCACTTGACGTCCCCACTGCCGGAGAGTCTCTGGGCAGAACCGTTCACCATGACCTAAGCGACCGCACACAAAACAAAAGGTGGGCAGCCTCTCATATGCAAAATCCACATGAAACCATTCCTTTCCTTCCCTCTTCAGTCGTGTCCCTTTCTTCAAAGGCTTCTGCACATCTAGCTTCACCCTTATTCTAAGATAGGAGGACCATGGGTTGCTAAAATTTTTAGGGTCTGCCTCAACAAACTGACCAATCTCATTCCCCAATCGTTGAGCCACTCTTTCCGAGAAGAAACCGCGTTTTAACCCATAGACTCGCACCCACACATAGAGATGATGCAGCGACACCTCGGAGGGATCTTTAGATCTACCCAGTCGTTCTAGGAGTAGCGCTTGGTTATTGAAAGACCACGGACACATCTCCATTACCCGCTCCATCTCTGCCAATGCACCAAATTGGAAGATATACAAACCTGCGCCCACTTCCTTCACCACCATTCCTTCCTCCGGACGCCACAGAGAAGCCATCGTATTCTTCATCGCCACAAAATTGACCGGACGCTCTGTAAGGAACCGGCCCACGAGGCAGAAATCGTAAGCCGGCTGCTGAATTGATGAGTCCCCAATTTCATCGCCAAAGACCAAACCATCTTCATCCTCGTTGTCCAGAGAAATCGCTGCTATACCATTATCAATATTGGTCGGATCCATTTAAAAACACCAGAGAATCAGTAGATTGAAAGTAGATTGAAGCAAGAGAAGAGAAAACCCTAGCCGACCGTCGAGAACTCCGAAAGTAGGAGACGAACTTTCTTTTTTAAGTTTTGTTTATGAATGTTTGTTGATGTAAAACGCATGTTATTAGTGTCTCAAAGAATAATACTTGTAATGTAGGTGCCCTACCTATTAAAATCCGAAGTTGACATGAGGAAAAGTGTGAGGTTGCATGTGAGTGAAAACAAAGTAAATGTTGTATCATGATTCATGATTGACTGTCTTGTTGGATTCCATCTACCAAACTCTCTTCCACGTTTCGCACGTTCGGTTGGGATAGGGAGACACCAACATATTTAGTGGTGATATTATTTTGACTTCAAATATTACACAGATAGATGATAAAAATCTGTGGACGTAATATAAATTTTTAGTGTATGCTTGTATCTGTTTAATATTTGTGTCAAAATTGAGTGTCATCGGCCATCATGTAACATTATTGTTAGCCGGTTGGACTTGTTCCAAATTCTAAGGGTATGTCCAGAAATTCAGATGGGTTCAACTATATTATTATTTTAAAAAAAGAAAATGGAAAATGCTAGAGTCACAAACATATGGTAGTTCACAAACTTCACAAACTTGTCTTTCATGAATTTTAAAATAAAATATCTTTTATTATTTTAGTGCATCTTATTTCTAGGAAAATATTAAAAAGACAAGTTTATTAATTTTGAGAACTGTTTGTTGTGACTCTAGTATTACTCAAAGAAGATATATGAACACTACTAGTCTCTAGAGCCTCTCTGGTACCAGCCGAAAGGATACGTACATTGAAGAAGGTAGTAAAGCTATAATCTCAAGCGTAGACTTAGCAAAAAATAACCCAACCTGTTTTTTATCTGAAAAAAAGACCCGACCAGCTTTGAGTTGTTTTTCTAGTTTTCATTTCTCCATATTTTTAAATATTTTTTTATGAGACAAGACTAATCTTTAAAAAGAAGAAAAAATTGATGAAGGTAGAAAATTATTTAAAAAATTTAAGAAAAAATCTCAAAAAAAAAATGAAAATGAAAATTTACAAAAACTAATCTCAATTTTAATTCTATAGCACAAAACAAGTGTCATTAATCAACCATTAGCAACTTAACAATAACTTAAAACTCACAAAATTCAGTAAAGTTTGAATTATTATTTACAACAATAAAAAGTATAATGAAAAGTGAGATTATTTTTAAAAGAACAAGTTAAAATTATTCTAGATAATCTTTCCAAAGAATAAAGAGATTAGTTTTTTGCGAATATTAAGAGATTAGTTAGTGTGCTTTATTTTACTACGGAGTACTACGTAATACTTCAATATCGGAAAACCAAAAAGAAATCTATAGGGTGTAAATACTCATCGTCGAAGTTGAGTTTTGAAATAATTACAATTTACAATGTATTTTTATTGTCAACAACGGAATCTGTTTCTACGAGTACTAAAATAGAAATAAATTCAAATAAATACGAGTTACAAATTAGAATGAAAGTTAAATAAGGATTTATGTTTTATTATATGTATGTTTAGAAGACCATTTATCAACAAAGGACTCGGACATGCTCGCTGTTTAGTCCTTAGATCCTTTACATAATTCCCTGGTTAAAGATGGGATGGGTTTGGGAGCAGAGAAAAGCTGATTGATTACGATCACTTTCGCACTCTTCAAAGGGCTAACAAAGTCCGGCTCACACGGCTTCCTGTTTTCCTAAAATAAATTTGTCTTTTGAGAAGAGCGGAAATCGTGTGGGTCCCACATTAGCATCATTGGAGAGTGCAAAAGTGATTTGTATATAGAATTCAAAAAAATGGAAGACAAATATACCCCTGCCATTCCATTCATTTTTCGATATTCATAGAGGCAGAGGGGGGTGAAGGGTGGAAAAAGGAACGAAATTGAGAGGATCTTTTTCATGTCACATGTCCAGACATCATCATCAGCTGTAACTCACATGGGATTCCAATTGCTTATTTGCAGAGACTGAACTTCTCTTTTTAGTTTTACCATCATCTATTGCAACATCTAGAGTACAAACAAAAACATTCATTCACTTTGAAATGGAAAAACAATTTAGGTTTTTAGAACCGAATTGCAGATCTCACCTCCTTCGGGGTGTATTGAGTTGTAGTGAACTTCAGCCCAAAAGCTCAAGAAAATAACTGCACCGTAATAAGGGAAACAAAGTCTTCTTTTGTCAACTAATCTTTTTTGTATTCATGTCAAATATGATGTGTCGTTGAACAATTTGAAAATATATGTAGGGTTCCCTGGATTCTAAAAGTGGTACGCCAAAGAGAAGCATTTGTAAAAGATGGATGCAGTATAATAATGGAAATGGCATTATGGAAAGCTTGAGGAACTTGGACAAATACCTCTTTCAGACTTTTGAATGTTGGGCACTATTTCAATGTAGCAAGTGCCTTTGAAAGATGTTATGACGAATATTTTAACACCATACTGCAATAACAATAACCAGAAAATTAGAATTTCTTCCCAGAGAGCATAATGAACTGAGCGAGTGCTATTCAAACAAACAATTATTCTGCTGGAGTTTGTCTAATAACTTACTGAATAACAAAACTTATGCGTACATAAAGTTATCAAAGTTTTGAAGTTAGCCTCTAATTAGCAGTGCTGGGTGTGAAGTTGAATGTCAACAGCTTTCATCTAGTTTCATATTTGACTGAAAATATCTTAGACTGGAATCCAGTGGTTGTAAACCTTATACAGCTCATGTAGGTTAAACTGCTACATGTATGCCTTGCTGGCATGATGGCAACACCAAAATTATTCCAAATCGCATTTTATCTTTTTTAGAGAAAATATCTTCTAAACGTTCCATTCTCTTAATAGCTACGGAGTATTATAGAAAAGATGGTGGAAATTCGTCTTAGGTGGTTAGAACATGTGGAGAGAATACCAATACAACATCCAATGAGAAGGGTTGATCAAATGGTGAAAAAACATGAGGCTAGAGGAAGGGGTAGACCTAAAAAGGCTTGTAAAGAAGTGGTCAAGTAGGACCTTCGCGTGAATGATCTCACAGCACATATGTACATGATAGGACAGAATGGCATTGTTTGATCCATGGAGCTGACCCCACCTAGTGGGATAAGGCTTTGTTGTTGGTGGTGTTGTTGTATTATCTTAATAACTAGAGCGGCTTAGATGGTGTTTGGGTGTGATTATTTTATAGAAAAGTGATTTTTTGACAATAAAATCTAAAGAGATCTCAGAGTGCTTCTTGGCTTCTGCTTCCCCGTATCTAAAAAACTAAAATAAGACAGTCACACATTCCAAACTATAACCATCCAAAGCGAAACTTGAGAATCATTTTTAAAATCAGTCCCAACACCCTCTTAATCAATGTTCAATTGTTCACGGGTAATACTGGAAAGTAGAAATTCCAACCTGAAGTCCTCAACATTGCTAAGAATGTAATTAAAAAAAAGAGGTAACTCAACATTGCTTACCAACCTCGGATGTTTGAATACTAATAGTTACAAATTGCACGAAATAAATACATAAATAGGTAAACCAGAAAAGGGAACAGAATGTGTACCAAATCTGCCGCAGCTTGCAAAGTTACATGATCTCCCCACTCACCACTCCTATTTCCATATGTATGTATAATTGTTAGATATAGAAACCTAATAGAAACCCCCACAAATTAGATTAGGAGTCATCATCCAAAAAAGGTAGAAGAGAATATACTTTGACATTTTATGGAGATAATCATCATATGCCATGGGCACATATCCTTCATACATCTCTCGAAAAGATTTGAGCTGATAATAAAATATGGAAGTGTAAATCACAATCCACAGAAGTGCATGAATTGCCAAGTAATAGCAAATGATATTCGTAAGTGTTAACAAACCTGGTTCACTACTTGCAATCTAACAAATTTATGATGGTCAGTGGTGCGGTAAAATTGATCAGATAGAGCCCGAAACTGGAAGAAGGATAATAACCAGAATTAGGAAAGGCCTCACATTATATCTAGGGATCATCAATGGGCTGAGCCACAGTGGCCCAAAAATAATAAGCTTGGACAGGGCTGAGCTCATACATAAATAATTCAACCGGCTGGTCTGGGACTCTGGGCTGACCCTTTGTAACAAAATTATGGCCCGTACCCGTTTAGTGAGTTTGGGCTGGGCCAGCTTAGCTCAAAGCCTGCTATAAGAGTGGGCCCAAGATGATGTTACACATGGAAAATCTAAGGTTTTTTATCAGAATATACTGAACTCTATAGTTCAAATACAAAGCCCCACTCACTAAACCAAAGATATTGTCAATAACTGTATTACTGTGTAATAGTGTAGTACATTGTCTCAAAAAAATTATCCCGTTTTCCCCGTTTTGCACATCCAAACATCCCATTTTGATTGTTTCATTTCCTAAAATGGTTGCAAAAGAGTGGACGAAAATAAATATGCTACATTAACAAAACGAGTAGACTAAAATAAAGATATCATTTTGTTTCTTAGCTCTTAAACAAAAAGAGTTTAAAAAGAGAAAAAAAATTAATCTATTACTTGCATTTTTAAATCATTTCAAAAATAATAATTCAAAGGAATACATAATGATTTTCCTTACAGAGTAATAAATCTATTTACCAAATAATTAGCCAACTTTTTGTTGAATTCTGAAAGTACGAGGTTACCAACCAGCTATTTGAATATGCAAAACAAAAGTTGATGAGTCTTAAGCTATATTTTAAATATTCAATGTGATTAACCAGTCACATGCTGATTTTAATATACACTCTAATAGAATAGAATTATGAACAAGCTGACTAACCCAACCCAGCTGGTTCTATCAATATCAAGGTTGAGTTGAAAATTTTACAGTTTTGAATTGATTTATCCTTCTATGTATTTTCCAAATGTATTTAATTCAATTGGGTGTAATACTTTCATGAACTTATCCAACCCAACCAGCACCTCTAGATACAGTGTCTTTTAAGGTTTCAAATTTCAACAGGACCAAATATAGTGAATTCTTAAATCTTGAAGGCCCTTAAGATCTTAAGTATTGTACACATATTAAGTAACTTGATATTTTCGAATCACTATAAAAGTGGAACATTCTTTCTTTTGGCTTGATTTAATTTAAAAAATCAAGTTCACACTTGCACATATTTGGTTACTTGGACAAAGAAATTAAGCTTCTTGCATGCTAATCATGACTAGATAACAAAGCTACTACATGCTAAGAAGGGAAAGATAAGAAAGGTACTCATTTCTAAATGATTTCAATTCGACAAAGATATAAAATACTCATAAATTAGGCAGTCCATTTATTATGATCTGTGATGCGTGTGATGAACAAAAAGATTTACAAAATTGTCATAAATTGGGCACTTCATTTATTACTCAAGTGGAGACAAATATAAAATTCCCTGCATAGTGCGTGCTAAGTATGACTTTCTTCTAAAAAGATCCCTCATCCTATTAATAAAGGATTTTCTTCTAAAAAGATTCCAAAGTATCACAAAGTGGGCAGTTCATTCATTATGAACTATTACAAATCAAGAATGAACAAATCAAAAGAGAGTTTACCTGACAATTACCATCCCCTTGAACCTTAGACTCTACTAGCTCATACATCTGCAGTCTGTAGGGAAAATCAAAACTCAATGTTTCATTCTACACAACAACAACAACCCAATATAATACCAACTCCATTAGGATCCGAGGGTCAAGATGTACTTAGTCTTACCCTTGTCAAACTAGAGAGCCTAAACAACGAGGTTGTTTCTGTTATACCCTAGATGCATTGTTGCATTTACTGCCCAGAACTTCACAAAAATTAAGAAATAGGCGAAGTTCAATGTTCCATTGCGATTGTAGTTTATTATATTCCCAAAACTAAAACATTGTCGATAATGACTCTTAGCTCCATTGGCAATGTTTCATACTACAATTGAATAAAAATCCCATGTGCAAAAAAGGGAAGGCCTTGTTCTTTTATATGGAATATCCAATTCTCCTCTCAATGCAAGGTAAATAAAATTTTAAGCAAATTCTACAAACAATAGACACTTATCCACTTATAAAGAGGCGATATCATAACAAGACTAGAAATCTGTAATATTTTTTATTACTTAATTGTTCATTTACTCTTCACTTTTATGTGCATATAAAAAAACACAAAAAAGCAGATATAGAATACCTGTCCAGAAGCCTTTGATGGTCTAAAGTTGCCTCATCAACTGATGGTATTTCCCCATTTATCTTAGGAATATGCTACAAACAAGAATAAAATAATTGGAAAGTGAAACTGCAGATGCAGAGCTGTAGTTCCAAACAACAAAAGAAGAAGCAATTTCACATATGTTGACGATCAAGGCAAGGCAACATGATTGTGATTCTGACATGATTGTACTACAAAATGGTTGCATGTTATAACCCTTTCCTATTAATTCATACAAGTGCTTTAAAAGAACTACACTTACTGGAATAGGAACCATTTGGTTCAATCTTTTGCCTACTTCGCCCTCTAGATCATACTCGTCCAATGGTTCAATAGAATAGGACCACACCTCTTCAGAGTATGAACCTTCTCCAGGACTTGAACATGAACTAGACGGTCCAGCATCCGTCGTTTCTTCTTCTCCGTTTGCATTTCCTAAAATTACAATTTTGCCAATGAGACTAAATATTGATTCATACAAATCGATATGATTTTAAAATATCAGACGCTTCCATTACCAAATGCATAGCTATCCATTGGCGGACTAAACCATCCATGGGAATAATAGGGTGTTTGTGTATGATCGATCACCGGATGGATGTCTGAATGGGGTTCAGAAATTGAGAGCTGAGATAGTTCTTCCTCAAGAGCACAAGCATTGTACTCGTTTTGCGCAGGGGTGGAAGCTAGATTATATATAGTTTCTTTGTAATACTGATCTTGATGACGATTTTGATAATAATCTGGTCCATTTTGGGCAATGGCGGCACCATAACTGTAGTTAGAATATGGATCGCCATCGAATAACTGGAGACCCCACCTGACCACATCAGGATCTTGCTCATAACTAATCATTTCGAACTATATATAAATACGGAGAGAAATCCGGTGGAGAGGAGGGTACGACACTCCGCTTGGGGTGAGGTTGCCGGGATACGACGTCAAAAGGCCTAAATGCACCGTCTCCGGCGGTGCGAACGGAGTATCTTCAGGAAAGGCGGAGATGTACGGAGTACAGGCGTCCGTACGGTGGTTTGGGAGAAGTCGGCAGCGGTGAATCCCGGGGGATGGAGGCGGCGAGAGGAGGAAAGCTTCACATTAGACAGCTGCGATGCGGTAGATCGGAAGCTCAGATCTTGCCTGAGGCTGCGGGGACTGTGCTTGTTTTCAGATCTTCCGGACTATGGCCACTTCAAGCATTCCATCGATAGCCAGTGCGGTGGTGCGATGGGTAGAGCCGGCCGTACCCATACGCGTTGGTTTTGAAACGGCGACCTTTGGACTCCTTTACTTTTACTTTTTTGGTAAGGATAAAGTTATTTCTACCTAAGTATTTCTACGGCCCAGGGACACCTCAGAAGGGTTGGTGTGACTGTCTTTTTTAGGCACTTCTGATGCTCCATTCATAAAATTGACAATTTTTACCCCCTAACCCACCCCCTAAACCCCTCACTCTACCCTCATCCCTGCACCCCACCCCAACCCTGTCTTAAGCCCCCACAAACATTATTATAGAAAATAAAAAGTTAGAATGTTTAATTTGAGATAGATGACGTATATCTTTTTTTATTTCAAACAAAAAGAACTTTGAATTTTTAAAAAGATTATAAAAAAATTTAAAATAAATCTAAAAAACTTTTCCAAGAAAGGTAAACAAAGAGATACAAAAAAAGTAAAAGAAAAAAAAAATAATAAACGAAAAATAAGAAATGAGCATTTTTACCCCATATGGTTTAGAAAAAAGGCACTAATGCTCCCTCTTTGTCGGAAAATGTCCGGGAAATGATTGCAGAAAGTGTGAATGCAACGTTTTGAAACCATGTAACTTTATGCATAAATAAGTTTTGAAAACAGAGGAGATATTAATACAAATTTTTTCTAAATCATATAGAGCACTAGAACTATTTGGACATATAAATTGACTTAAAAAATAATCAAGTTAAAATGTTGTCATTATATACTCGGTAATTTGCAAAATGTTAGTGTTAAACACTGAAGTTGTGACAAAGAATTTATGGTCTAATGACATCAAGGTGATTCTTTCAAATTGAAAATCCCGAGATCAATCTTCTGGATACAAAGAGTTATTACACTTATAATAGAGTTATTAATGCTAAAATATACTACGTGATGATGTAAATTATTTCAACTAGAATATCATTCTTAGCGGGGCAAGAACAATAAACGAGTCTAACAAAATGCACAAATATATAAGAACAAAGATTTTGACGTGGAAACCCAATCGAGATAAAATCACGGGTCTTTTTGGCGGTACCTTGCAAACGAGAGATTTTTATTAATATCGAGGGTGTGTACACGGTACATAGTTTAGGCTTAGAAACCATTATTGGAAGCTTGAAGCTTCTTTGAAGAAGAAAATATATAACAAATCTAGAGAGAGAGAAAGTAGTGGGCATGCTATGGCGAATCCATGATTTCAGTTAGATGGGGGCGCTATTGGTTAGGAGGACGGGGGCAATGCCTCTCGATTTTTTTAATAGGCTATATGAAATGACCAAAAAATATTGAATCCTATTTTAAACATTTATTGAATATAAAATATTTTTAATAGACATTGTGAATTTTAATTTCATAAATAATTCATTATTTGCAATAAAATATATGTCACTAAAAAATAAACAAAAAATTAAAATTAACCAAATTAGATGTGGTCACCACACTAATTTTCGCTGGGGGCACATATACATAAAAAATGAGTAAATTCCATAAAAGGTCCTCAGTTATAGGTCGTTTTACATATTTAGTCCCTACATATCAAATATTACTAATTTGGTCCCCAATTATTATATTTATTTCTACGAATGGTCCTTTGTTAACATTTTAATTAAAACGTGGATAAAATTATAAATTCACACTCCTTTCTCTCCCCAATTAAGCTTTCTCCTCCCTTGTACTCCTTTCTCAAACCCGTCGCTGAGTTTCTAATAACTTTGAACCCTAAACCAAAATCATCACTCTTTTCTCAATTATTTGTCTAACTGAAGGAATGATCATTTAAATTTTGGGTTTAAGAGTTTCAAACTCAGCGACGAGTTTGGAAAAGAGTATGAGAAGATGAAGAAAGCTTAATTGAGGAGAGAGAGAAGTATGAATATACAATTTTATCCACGTTCTTAACGGAAATGTTAACAAAGGACCATTCGTGGAAATAAATATAATAATTGGGGACTAAATTAGTAATATTTGATATGTAGGGACTAAATATGTAAAACGACCTATAACTGGGGACCTTTTATATAATTTACTCAAATAATTAAAAAAAAATATTTTGGCCTTATTACAAAAATTTAGTAAGGGGCATATGCCCCCAACTCTAACATACTACATTTGCCAATGCGGCATGCAGAGAGCCCCCCTATCTTGGTGGAGTAATCCTTGCTTTTATAGGAGTAGTAAGAGTATCTACAGGGAGATATTCTCTTATTCCTCAATTTTATTAAACAAGTCCGGTTTGATTGTTCTTCGTAAATGATTGGAAAAAGTGAATCGAGGCACGTATTATTTTCCATCACTATGGGTATTGAAGTTAAGGCCAACTTCCGTCTTTATTTGTATTTTTATTTTCTTAGTTGTGATTCCATGATTCTAAAGTACACATGCAAAATATTAATCTTCTTACATTTTTAATGTGTTAACATGTACTTTTTATTTTATTTATTGTTTTCAAAGAGTTTAATTCATTCATGCTATTTATATACCAAGTTTTATAAAATCATGACCACGTAAAAATTGCCTTCTTTTTTTCTTTTTGCAATAAATGATATCCTAGTAAATATTTTCTTTCAAAAAGTATTTTTAAAAAAATGGAGTAGAACAATATAAATATTTCAGTCCCTTTTCACTCCATTTTTCTCTCCCCGCCATGTCTTTCCTTCATCAAACACAAGTTCTTCATCGATCTTCAAACCCATCTTTTTCTCAAATCAAACAAACCACATTTTCTTCCATTTTACAAACCACAATTAATCTTTACCTAATTTGCACAAAAGGTTTAATTCCCCAATTGTTTTTTTGGCTCCATATTATGAAAAAATGCGTACGCCAAAAGAAGGAAGCTTAAGCGATCATGATATCCCATCGCCCCGGAGCTTTATCTCGATTTTGATATTCCTTTTAATTTCTCCGGCGGCGCCGGTGGCCCACGGCGGCCCCGACACCGGTAATCCCGCCGCCGTCCAGCTCTTCGCACAGGCCGTCTATAACAAATTTAAGAATTTCAATTCTCTGTTTGATGATAGCGTCGCCAAACAAATGCGTTATTGCGTCAACAATGTGTAAGTCTATTTATGTATATATACATTACGTAATTTAATTTGATGTAATTGATGATTAGTATTGATAAAATTTAACATGAAAAAAATAGATAATTTACATTTTGTTAAAAAAGTTATTGATTAGATGTTGGAAATATGTAGAAAAATGAACAAAGGAAAATATGGAGTAGTTAGAATTTATTTTGAAAAGAAAAAAAAAGAATATTATAGCCAGTATATTCTTATCCAAATAGAAGAATAAATTAGTTGGAATAGATGAAAAGAAAATTGATCGAGTTATTTTGAGATGAAAAGAACCATTATAAAATTAAAAAAAAATGATGAAAAAGATGAAATGGATAGAAAATAGTAAATCTTTGAATGATTGAAAAACGATCAGAAGATAGAAATAAAGTGAAATGAGAAAAAATTGAAAAGGAAAGAGTACAAAAGAGAATGACTAACTTACATGTTTATGATAAGAGCATGTTTATTTGTATATTTACTACTCCATAGTTATTAGCTAAACTTAAACAAACTTAACACTTGAGGTAAGTTCATTAAACACGAATTTCACAAACTTCAATTCGTATTTGGAGTATCTCAAGTGTGAAACCAACTTTGATACCACCATTTTAAAAAATATTTGCAAATATGGAAGATGCAATACCAAATGTCTTTAGTATGTGTGAGAAAATTATATTAAGCCTGTGGGTGTTGCGCAGTTGGCAAGACAATGAGTGTCAAAGGAGTAAGACCTGAGTTCGATTCCTCGCAACTTCTCTGTCTTGATACCAATCTGCAATCAAAGTCTAATTTACCTCCTCTCATTGACCGTTCGATCGGGTCACAAGGGGCTCGTCCTTAAGAAAATTATATCAAAATTGTTGTCAAACGAAATTAATTTTTTGTAGCTATCTTTTAGAAATGTGTTTGGGATGTGTGTAGGGATGCTGATTGGAAAGCAGCATTTGATTTCTCAAAAGACACTGAATTTCTTTCCAATTGCGTCAAACAAACAAAAGGTGTGAGTGTGCTCCCCCATTGGGTATTGATATATACTCCATATAGTGTTTGGTTGGGGAAAATGATTTTGCTATGAGATGAAATTTCAATTCATACCTGCACGTATTTATAGAGTCGTTCGATATCTTATATTCGTGTATTTTCATTGTTATTTTTTAAAATAATGTTGCCAAGTTGTCTTTATTTTATAGGTCTTTTTTATGCAATTTTAATTATATAATTTATATTTTTAATTTATATCATTTATTAAATACATTGAATGTAGATTAAATTTGATCAAACATAACAGTGCATGTCATTTCATGTGACAAATAGACTAATCATTTTTTTGTCATTTAGTAAGAAAATAAATTTTTTGTGATTGACCTATAATGTCAAAGAGTGGGGATGAAAAAACCATTTCCTCTCTTCCCAAAACCAAAATAATTTCACTCGATTAAAAAGAAATTGGTTTTCACTCAGATATAATTGTCCATATTTTACAAGAAAATCATTATTTTGCCCAACCAAACAGAATCTGGCTTTTTATACTTTCAAATGTTTCATCTTGACTTGTTTTGATGGATCAACAGGGGATATAATGCAGCGTTTGTGTACAGCTTCAGAAATAAAATTTTATGCATCGAGCATAGTTTTAGGCACTCTCGAGAACATGGGGTCAAGTAGCAGCAACTATGTGAAACCAAACAAGAATTGTAATTTGACATCATGGGCTTCTGGGTGTGAGCCAGGGTGGGCTTGCAGTGTTGGAAAAGATGTGCAAGTTGACCTTAAAACACCGAAAGAAATGCCCGACAGAACCCTCGAATGTCAGCCTTGTTGCGAAGGATTCTTTTGTCCTCATGGCCTCACTTGTATGATACGTGAGTAAATTTTTTTTTTATGCGCCTCTAATTACCAATTTAAGATTTTGATTTGAGTATTTTAATTGACGATAAATATCATTGTTTGTTATTACACTAGAGTTTACATTTTAACTACAGACTTTATATTTTACGAACAAACGTGTCTAGTAAGACTAGACACAATAAATCGAAAAGTGATTACGATTAATGTATTTTTTTTAGAGATCGCAATGTAGTGGTACCCATGCAAAGGATCTAATCACTAACAATAGCTCTGCTGAAAGAGGCAACACTTATCAAGTCACCCTCAATGATTGATATTCGTTTGCATGTCTTGTTTGACTGATATGATTTTTTTTCTTGGTGAAGCCTGTCCGTTAGGCTCTTATTGCCCTGTTGCAACTCTCAACAAAACTACAGGTGTATGTGATCCGTAAGTCCCTTTGTTCCTAGAAACCATTAATCAGTATTATACTTTTATTTGAAATGTTGGCTTACTAGTTTACTCTCCACATTATATTTTTGGTAAATATAACCTTACCAAATAAAGGGGATAATATTATCATTTCCTACATTCTTATTGACATATTCAAGTGTAATTTTAAGAGTAGCTTTTGTAAATATAAAGTGGTAATACAATTTAGAGAGTGACAATAAGGTTGATTAGGGGGTTAATGTTATGTTCCATTCAACTTATTTTTCAGCTTATTACTTATTTTTATTAAAATCAGATCTCATCAGAAACTATTTTAAATATAACTATAATCAAATCAAATCAAACCAGATCTTCATACGCAAAGTCGCAGAGAGTGTGTAGAGTGAGAAAGCCCATCATTGACATAAGGTTGAAAGATTTATGTGAACCTTTTCATGCAATTTTTTATTTTTATTTCTTTTTAAAATAAAACTATTTATTCTATCATGAATCCAGTTTGGTCTCTTGGACTCAAAAAAGCAGTGTCATATTCTCTCTGTGATTATTTAAATTTGAAAATTTCTATCATGAATCCAGTGACCATTGCATCCTCCGAGTACCTCACCTATTTGAGTGCCATCAAGTGATTTCTCAGGTTTTATTTAAATATTTATCTCAATAATAACATACATCCTACCTAGATTAAGGGATTTGGAAGTACAACACTACAACCTATAGAACAAATCCTGTTCAAGTAAGGTCATATGAATTCTTCATATTAAGTCAGGTACCTGGGGGCATTCCTACAACCAAATCCTTTTAAAGTATGAAAAATTTGACGTTCCAAGCTTCTGACCACGTGCCTTCCCTATATAAGTTTATGTCTGTCTCCGTGTAATTTTAGTCAGCATGAATCTCCTTGCAAGAACTTGCTTGTAACGTTGTGACATGGTGTTCATGATTTTTTTAGATTTTAGAGTGATTCTCATTCGATCTTATAAGCAACTCATCACCTTGATACAATACAATGGAAAGTCACACTCAAAAACTAGCTATTAAGGTGAGAAAATCTCAAATTATATAAACTCATCACTTTAGTTTTTCATATGACCGGTGTGAGACAAATGATACTGAGCCATAACATTCAATCTCCATAAGGTCCAATGCCCTCATTGGTCACAGGTTGTTTCACCAAACTATTATTTAGATCAGTCACACCTCAAAAGCTAGCTAAGAAGAGCTTGTATGACAAATGAAAACAAGCACTAACACACCTTTGTGTGCAAATTTACCAAAAAAATGGAGGTGAATTATGGTGGGAAAATATTTTAAATTCTATGGGGAAGAATATGATATGAGTGAATCGATATGAAGATCATCCATAGTTTAACGCGAGTCAGAATTTTGAAAAGCGCATCTTTTTAGTCGTTATAGATGAACCATACCGAGTGCCTCTTTAGCAAGAGGGCTGATGATTGGACGAAGAAGATTTGCAGGTATCCGATTGCAGAAGAAGATCGGAGGCAAGCTGATGCCGGAGGAGGAGGATTGACGGTGAATGAATAGTTGAACAACCCTAATTTGGTTTCTCAAAACACAAATCGAACACCAAATCATGCATGATACCTAACCCATATCTTCTATGCTTCATTTCTGAGTCCAGAGTGAATACATCTATAGTTTTACTCTTTAAAGTCTTGCAGAAGAAAGAAATTTCACTTCCACATTTTGGTTAGATTTATATGGTCTGGTTGATGCTTTCAGGTACAGTTATCAGCTGCCTACTGGAGAGACAAATCATACATGCGGTGGAGCAGATGTGTGGGTTGATTTTGTCAGTTCCTCTGATCTATTTTGTTCAGCTGGATTTTACTGTCCTAGCACTACCAAGAAAAATCCTTGCAGTCGTGGGTATATACATATTGATTGTGTTAACTTATTCTCTTAATTTCAAGATGATATATATGGGCACTTAGCCACCTTATTCTGGTTATGATTTATTCCCTTTTGCAGCCATTACTGCAGGGCTGGCTCAACAGAGCAAACGAGTAAGTCTTTATCTTGCTTTCTTATGGTGAAAAATTAAGTGATTAACTTATCAAAAGAAAAGAAACAGTCAAAGACAGGGTGGTCCTTCTTACTTGAAATGCAATCTTGCAGACTGTTATGAATTGGCTACTTGTGAACCTCAAACTGCAAATCAAAACATCACAGCATATGGTCTCCTCTTTTTTGTAAGTCGCTCCTTTACTTTTTTGAGAACATTTATTCCTTCATTGTTCTTTAATTTGTTCATTTGATCATCTTCTGTTTGATGGAGTTTCTTATTCATTTCACACATTGTCCACGTGTACCAATGTTACTCCCGACCGTTAAGATTTTGAGAGATTTTCCTCAGCATCCTCATAAGCCTCACTACATTTAAGTTTGCTGTCTTTCAAAAATATGTTATGAGCCACCTTACTCTTGGGTAAATATTGTTAGATTGTACTTGATTCGTCCCAAAAAACTTTTCCTGGGTATAATCTCATTTATACACAAGTTGGTATAGAAATAAGTACAACTTACATATTTGAAAACTATATTAAAAGTTCTACAAAATAAGTGGTGACATGACTATTTTATTTTATCAAATGACTAATGAAAAAGCAAACGCGACCAAAAGTTATCGAAAACATGAAATAGTAAACAAGAAAAGTTTCACACATTGTCCACTGTGCAGAGTAACATTGACGCGAAATAAACTTCTCAGGTAAATGTTGTTAGATTATATTTATTACAAGTTAATTTCTTCACATTTTGTATTTGTGTTACAAGTTTGTGAGACGGAGTACAAAAGCGTATACGAGATCTCAAATAAGGAGAGGTCGATTCTTTTCCAAACAAATACTTATGCGCAGTATAAATCAAGCACAATCAACTGAATCAAGTAGAAATCAACTCAAATCAATTTGATATCAAGTTGATCAAATGTGATGAATTATTTGTCGACTTATTGCACCATTATAATGTTACAAACATTCCATTTATGTGTAGCCATTGTTTTTATCTTCTGATTAGGCTGGAATCATACTCGTACTCCTCATCATTTACAATTGGTCAGACCAAGTTCTGAGCACTCGAGAGAAAAAACAAGCAAAGTCCAGGGAAGCGGCAGCAAAAAGTGCGCGTGAAACAGCACAAGCACGTGAGAAATGGAAATCTGCAAAGGACGTTGCCAAAAAGCATGCAACTGGGCTTCAGTCCTCACTATCCCGCACTTTTTCCCGCAAAAAGTCCACACTGACAGAACCTAAAGCTGGAGGTGATTCTGTTAGATTATATAATATGAAATATTGTCTAGAGTATGTTTTCTTAATACTTATTTTCTGTTCAGTTTAATTTATTTTATTTAATTTCAGGCCAACACTTTTTAATTAAAATTATAACTGATATTCTGTCCAGTTGGGTTCAGTCAAGTTTGGTTCAATTACGTAAATATACATAAAAATAGCATACTCATATTAATATTGTTTTTTAATATACGGTAGAATCATAATCATGTGAAGTTTTTAGTAGAACATATTTAGAAAGTACTCCGTATATTGGTACTCTGTATACGATATGTCCTAACATATTATGTAACAGATTCTGCATCTTTGCCCCCGATGCCCTCTGGCATGTCTCAAGCGAAAGCAAAGAAGCAAAGCAATCTCACAAAAATGATGCGCGAGCTTGAGGAGAACCCTGACGGGCACGATGGGTTTAATGTGCAGATTGGGGACAAGAATCTGAAGAAACATAAGGCTAAGCAGCTGCACACTCGCAGCCAAATCTTCAGATATGCATATGGGGAGATTGAGAAAGAGAAGGCTCTTCAAGAGCAGAACAAGAACATGACGTTTTCGGGCGTCATTTCAATGGCCAGTGAGTTTGAGACCGTGGGAAGGCCTCCCATTGAGGTTGTTTTTAAAGATCTCACCCTCACCCTGAAGGGGAAAAAGAAGCATCTGTTGAGGTGTGTATCGGGTAAGTTGTCGCCTGGTCGTGTTTCTGCCGTCATGGGGCCTTCTGGGGCTGGAAAGACGACGTTTTTATCTGCTTTGACGGGAAAGGCTACAGGCTGCACCATGAGTGGTTTGATTCTTATAAATGGAAAAGCTGAGAGTATGCAGTCGTACAAGAAAATTATTGGCTTTGTCCCTCAAGATGATATAGTGCATGGTAACTTAACAGTGGAAGAAAATCTCTGGTTTAGTGCAAGGTGCAGGTAAATATATGTCATCTGCTATAAAATAAAACATTGTTGCTTTTTGGTTTTTCCTTTATGCTCTACACTTCATGTGTTGGTTTTGTGTAAATTATGATGACGACTACTTGTTTTTTTAGAATTTTCATATCATTGTTCCTTATTAAGGTTTTGTCTTGAAAAACAATACCCCAATATAATTCCAACCTCACAGAGGTCAGGGTCAACAACAACAACAACAACAACCCAGTTAAATCCCACAAGGGTGTGTGTACGCAGACCTTGCCCCTACTCGAAAGTAGAGAGGCTGTTTCCAAAGAGACCCCCGGCTCAACGTCGAAAGTTGCATTGCTTGACTAACTGCTACTTCATTAATTAGAGAAGCGCAGATAGTTTAGAGATCTATTTTGATTTATTCCATCACACCCCAAAGCCAAAAAATGGTGAAATTTTGGCTCCATCGGAATTGTACCCAATACACGTGTAAACAAATGAAGTTCAAAAACATCATAGAAAGTAAGAAGCAAATGAAGTTCAATGTCCCATTTCAATTCAGTGCATTATTTATTCAAAGTAAAAGATTGTCAATAACGGTTCTTTTAGCTCCATTGTAAGAGCATCCACATAAAACATTGCCGTTGTGTTTCTTTATTCTTTGCACGGCTTTAGGGTGTTAATTCATTTTGTATGGTTAGTAATGTTAGAGTATCAAAACCTTTCCTGGGCCTACAACCACAAGTTTGAGCTTTTGGTTGAGCTGATTCGTTGACATGATATCATAGTCTTGTTGACCAAGAGTTCACGAGTTCGAACTTCACCACCACCCAGTTTTGAAAAATTAATTCTCACGTGCAATGCTCGAGCATAAACAAATCTCGTTTGCACGTGAGGGGGCTTGTTAGAGTATAAAAACCACAATATAACTAGGTGGTAGATTATCCCGGGCCTACAACCACAAGCTTGAGTTTTTGGTTGAGTTGGTTCCTTGACATGTAGCAACTAGTTTACTGGGTTGTTTTTGTAGTAACAACAACAAACTTGTGGATTAAGGTGCTGATAACAATGAGCATTGTTCTCAATTCCTTTTAACTAGTTGTCTAAAGTTCTTTGTTATAGATTGCCAGCAGATCTTCCAAAGCCAGAAAAGGTTTTAGTTGTTGAGAGAGTGATAGAAGCACTTGGATTGCAACATGTAAGAGATTCCATTGTAGGAACGGTTGAGAAGCGAGGCATATCTGGGGGTCAGAGGAAGCGAGTGAATGTGGGGCTGGAAATGGTTATGGAGCCATCTTTATTGATTTTAGATGAACCAACTACTGGTTTGGACAGCTCTTCTTCTCAGTTGTTACTTAGAGCACTCCGCCGAGAAGCTCTTGAAGGAGTAAACATATGCATGGTGCTTCACCAACCCAGGTTGACCCCCCCCCCCCCAAANGAGAGAGTGATAGAAGCACTTGGATTGCAACATGTAAGAGATTCCATTGTAGGAACGGTTGAGAAGCGAGGCATATCTGGGGGTCAGAGGAAGCGAGTGAATGTGGGGCTGGAAATGGTTATGGAGCCATCTTTATTGATTTTAGATGAACCAACTACTGGTTTGGACAGCTCTTCTTCTCAGTTGTTACTTAGAGCACTCCGCCGAGAAGCTCTTGAAGGAGTAAACATATGCATGGTGCTTCACCAACCCAGGTTGACCCCCCCCCCCCCAAATAATCTCCTTTTATGCTTTGTTTGGATATAGAAGGCAATGGAGCAGGAAAGATGTGAAACGCTATAGAAGTTTTCTCTTGATTCAATAACAAGAAAAACCTATGTTGTAGATACTTAGACAAAGAAACATTGTCATTTTAAAATTAATAAAATAGACCTTGTATGATTGTAAAATCAGCAAAATGACAATTTGAAAATGGAGCCTTAGTGTTTTTGCAAATCATTTCTTTTCACTGGTTCAAATAACTAATTTTTAAATAGAGGATTTAATCAGCTCAATTGAGGGTCATGTTGTCTATATTTCATCCTTTTTCTCTCTATCCAAATAAAAATAATAATGTCCCCTACCCCTACACATCTTTCTTCCCTGCTTTCTTTCCTCCCTAATTCATGCTAAACAAAGTTTAAAATGTTTAAAATTGGTTTTAACTTCCCTTTTCTTGCCACCATGCCTTACATTTCTATATTTTTAGTCCTAGTGGAATTTGTACTAATGGCCTGGATAAAAATCCCGTTTCAGCTACACATTGTTCAGGATGTTTGATGATTTCATACTTCTAGCAAAGGGTGGTCTAACCGTATACCATGGACCAGTGAAGAAAGTTGAGGAATACTTTGCAGGCCTTGGCATCCATGTTCCTGAGCGCGTCAATCCTCCGGATTACTTCATAGACATCTTAGAGGGAATTGTGAAGCTAAGTCCGAGCATAGGGGTGAACTACAAAGAGCTTCCTCTCAGATGGATGCTTCACAATGGTTATCCCGTACCACCGGAGATGCTGGACTCTGCCGGATTGGCAGCTTCAGTTGGAGAGAATTCAGCTCATGGGGGAAACCCTGAAGCTGCTGCTGGATCTGATGGGACTTTTGCCGGAGATCTGTGGCAGGATGTGAAATCCAATGTTGAACAGAAGAAGGACCAAATGCAGCACAATTTCTTGAGCTCCAAGGACTTGTCTAATCGGGTTACACCGGGTTTATTTCTGCAGTATAAATTTTTTCTTGGAAGGTAATGCCTTATTTCCATCACATTGTAATGCTCCTGCCATATAATCTGTCTTGAAATATGTTAATTTTATTGGCCCCGATACCACTTGTTGGGCCCGAAGGACCGTACCCACAGGATATGCGTGCTCAAAGAAACACAAACAAGAGATGTAGGAGAAGGGAAAATTTTTACATTGACCAGATGGAGCATACAAATTACAAAGTACAAATTTTGTGTAGAAACTCAAAACCCTTATCCCAAATGTTTCACTGATAAAACAAACACATGACAACATTCTTGTGACTCGTGAAAGAATATTTTCTCACAGAAGGGCTCTCAAATACAAACACACTCCAAAAAACTCTTCCGAGCTCTCACCATAATCTCTCCATAAAATGAAGAGTATTGAGAGTAACACTAAGTTTTCACATGGAGAATAATCAAAATGGAGAGCATATCTTGATTAAGAAGACCACATCCCCCTTTATAGCATAAGATGTTTCTGCCTCAAACACTATGAAAGTGACTCCTCCATTTGGAGGTATACCCAACAAACATAAACAATGAATGTGAAGTCCAAGTGTCCTACTAACATCTTAGGGTTTTAGTTGAGACAGATCACATCATTTTTATATGTGTGGTAAACGTCATCTCTTGATATGAGAGACTAGTCCGATGGTGATTTGGGGTCGGATTTACCCCATTTGTCCACCACTTCCATTTCCAGACAGATTTGGATTGAGTGGAGTGTGTTGATGATCCCACAGCGGTCGTCTAATGTCGTTTGTGTTGCAGCTAGGCTTACTTTAGCATCCTTCAATACTTTAGTGAATATTTTTAAGGGTTAAATATGTTTTTGGTCCTTTTTTTTTTTTTTTTGAACCACTTCACAATTCATTAACTCATCACAAAAATAAGATCATACAATCTTCAATACTCCTCCCTACTTAATTCTACTACCTGGACAGTATATTACTCTTCTTCAGTTTACTACTAATGAAACATCTAATATTGAACATAATACAGGAGACACACTCGTCCACCCTCACATCCTCCTTTAGGTGCCACTTAGTATTTCTAGCCTTCCATATGAAGTAGCAAGTTGCTGCCCATGCTGTTATCCAAATTCCTCTCTCCCTTCTGGTTCCATGTCTCCTCATTTTGTCACAATATTCTTGGAAACTTGAAGCTTGAATTACACAACCCATGGGTACCATAATCTTACTGTGCAGCTCCTTGGAGAATGGGCATTCCCAAAATAAATGGTTGATGTCTTCTGCTCCATTATTACACA
>OOIL02002240.1:307266-389506 GCA_900332095.2 Cuscuta campestris
CATAAATTATCCTTCTTGTTTGCAATATCCCAGTTCAGCTTCATCACCAAGGCTTTATTCCAAGCATTTACGTTTCTGAACCCCAGCCCTCCACTTCCTTTTGGTTTGCAAGTGTCTTCCCAGTTAACCAATGGGACCCTTTTATACTTTTCAGCTGCTCCCCAGAGATAGTTTCTACATAAGGCTTGCACCTTCTTCATTACCCTGCCAGGAATAATGAAAATTCTACACCAGAAATTAATGATTCCAAACAGAACTGAGTTTATCAACCTAGATCTTCCTGCATATGATAGGTGTTTGGTGGCCCAACTTGTTATCCTTGACGTTATCTTCTCAATGAACAAATCACAGTCAGCACTTGACATTTTACTTGTAGTGATAGGGCAGCCTAAGTATGTGAAAGGTAGTTTACCCTCTGTTATCTTAGTCATCTCAATGAGCCTTTTCTTCTCTTTGTGATTGATCCCTGCCATTACAATCTGAGATTTGCCAAGATTGATAGATAGACCTGTCGTCTTTTTAAAGTGGGCTAGGGACTCCATGACACACTTAATGGACTTCTCATCTGCTCTACATATGACTATCAAGTCATCTGCAAAACACAAGTTAATGAGTTTAATGTCCTTACACATATGTTTTTGGTCCTTGTAAAATAGATGACTTTGATTTTTGGTCCCTGTAAAATATTTTTTTGACAAGTCATCTTTACAAAAAAATTTATTTTTAAAATGGTCCTTGAACAAAATCTATACTTCTAATTTGTTGACATAACACATTTATCTAGTACTAAACATCCTGGTCTTGTATTTCTACTACCTCCGGACCTCCGGTATAATTCTCATGCCCTAAATTTTATATTCATATTGCATCTACAATTTCCAAATTTTTTAAGTATATAGTATAACAAAATTTGGAAATTGGGAATGTAATTTGATGAAAAAGACAATCTATGGCATGAGAATTGTGTCTGAAGCAATTAGAAATGCATGATTAAGATGTTGATTATGAAATAAATGTCTTATCTCAACAAATTAGATGTCTAAATTATATTTAAGGACCATTTTTAAAATAATTTTTTTGTAAGGAGGACTAACAAAAAAATATTTTACATGGAACAAAAACAAAAATCACCCATTTTATAGGGACTAAAAACATATTTAACCCTATTTTCAATTTATTCCTTCCATTCTCCTTCTCAAGAATCATACTTTGTCCTTGTATAGCAAATGATCTCTGATAAACTTCATAACTTATGCTAAATTAAAACAGAATGCCTCCACAATGTAATAGTCTCTCTATCCCTTTTTTCTGTCTCTTTCTTATTGATTCATTCATTTCTAAATAAATCTCGACCTCAGGATTTTATTTTCTTAAACGCGTGCAAATTCAAAAGGCGCATAATATATGGACAAATGGGCTATAAAATTGATTTGCAGAAAGGAGGAACCAGATAACATTCATATCCCCTGAGAACCCCATTTTTGAATTATCTAGTTTTGATATGGCCATTTTCATCATTTCTTTTTACGGAGTATAACACAACAGCATTACAATTTCTCCAGGATCGGTAAGCAGAGATTGCGAGATGCTAGAATACAAGCAGTAGATTATCTCATTCTCTTACTTGCTGGAATATGCTTAGGAACACTTGCTAAAGTGAGTGATGAAACTTTTGGATCCTTGGGATATCTTTACACCGTCATTGCTGTCTGTAAGCGCAATGCCCTCAAGTTTCTTTGCACTTTGACAAATTTGTCCTTATTTTTTATGGATCCATTCTCACTTACTGAAATTCTTGTTTCTGTTTATAGCTTTACTCAGCAAGATTGCAGCATTAAGATCCTTTTCTCAGGATAAAGTATACTACTGGAGAGAGAGTGGGTCTGGTATGAGCAGCTTGGCATATTTCCTAGCAAAGGATACAATTGACCATTTCAATACAATTGTAAAGCCAGCAGTTTATCTGTCTATGTTCTATTTCTTCAACAACCCAAGATCTACAATTCTGGATAACTATATTGTTCTTATCTGTCTCATTTATTGTGTCACTGGAATAGCTTATGCACTTGCCATCTACCTCACTCCCGGTCAAGCCCAACTGGTAAGCACTTCTCTTTACATCAAAAGTCAAAACGCCACATTAGTACCAGTTTAATTATTTTATTTTAGATATATGAATGAGCTTATATAGATTTCAGCCTTGTATTATACAGAGTAATTTATTATCATCCAGAATCTGATCTTTTGCTATTCTTTTGTTGTTTGTCCGGTGCAGTGGTCTGTTCTTGTTCCAGTTGTGTTGACTCTTGTAGCGAACCAAGAAGGTGATCCATTTGTGATGAGACTGGGGGATTTTTGTTATACCAAGTGGGCTTTGGAATCATTTTTGATAGCAAATGCCAAAAGGTTAGACACTTGGCGACTAGTTTTAAAGAGATAGTTCTTTGGCAGTTGTTCCCAAAATCTTGAAAACATGTTTTTATTTTTTTCAAACCAAACTTGAAAACTACTTCAAAAAGCTATAAACAATTGCTCCAATTTTTTTGGAAAACATTTTTTTTGTACACCAGCTTTTTGGGACCGAAAAAACTTCCAAACTAGTGTTTTATTAAACACTTCTTGTGGGTGTCCTTTAGGCCAAATGCTCTTTTTCACAAAAGCTCCCCAAAAGAGACTACCACATACTGGGAGGAAAAAAAAAGCTTCTACTGTTTGCTATGTGTGTAATTTGCCTGGCCATTTTAAGCACCTTCCACTGTCCTTGCAAATTACACTTTTAGCACTCTAGGAGGACTGAAGTTTTCCAACAAGTTACAAGTAGATGATTCAAACTAGGCATTATGACGCTAGCCTATGGTTCAACTCGTTAGAAATATTTACAATTTAGCATGATGAAGAAAACCATAAACCACAGTAAATATCAGCTAATTGGCTTCTTAGAGCCTGTTTGATTACGTTAATACAATATCGGGTTGAAATAACATAAGTTGCTGGAATTGTGATACAAGCGTGTCAAGTCACCCGTAAAAATAATTATGTTTTAAAATAATGTAGAAAAGAAGTGTGAAACGTGTCATTTCCTCTGGTTTGAGCAATTTAGCTTCACCAAAAAATGTACATCTCTCTCTCTCTCTCTCTCTCTCTCTATTTTTATAGCCAGTACAATAAAAGAAATGTGTTTGGTAGAAAATATGGCTGATAAGCAAAAAAATAAAAAGAAGTCCTAGCAAAGCAAAAAGAAAGACTGTGTCAAAGGCTAAATAGAATGTCAATGGAATTCTAGGTAGTCAAAATGCCATTGTGCCCTGTTGACTTGCAAGTTTGTGGCTTATTACAACCTTTTCTCATTAAGTAATGGAATCTGCAGGTACTACGGAGTATGGCTGATCACAAGATGTGGCTCCTTGAAACAAAGAGGTTATGGTCTTGAAGACTGGTATCCTTGTTTGGTTTACCTCATTGTCACCGGCATTGTCAGTCGTGGCATTGCCTTCTTCTGTTTGATCACCTTCCAGAAAAAATAGACCCTTCATCATCAGCAAGAAAAATCTCCACACGCGGTTTCTCTGCAAACATATAGCTAAATGCCAATGAACCGGGGGAAAGTATTTCCTTTGTTCTCTCCTTTAGTTGTCTAATTGTCTCTTTTGATATATTGAACGAATATGAACATAATTTATGCCAACATTCGTTCATTGAATGAACGTGGACGGGCATTGTGTCCACATTCATTCCGTTCTTAATGTATGTAGACAGAGTCATACTAGACAATTATTTAAGAACAGAAGTTTGCAGGAATCCAAGCCTTCTGCCACCGGTGAGAATGTGGAGGGTAGGCCAGAGAGGGACACTATCAAGTTCAACAAGACCCTATACATTGTATATGTTTTTGTGTAGTAATCTTTTGTAATTTTGTGACTTTTTTGTAATCATACCTAGAAGATTAGGAGGTTAATTGTAGGGATTGTGACAAAAAAAATATGGAACATGGTGTGTACTGCTAAAATGTGCGGGCAATATTTACTCCCAATTTTTGTAGAGCTACTACAATTTTTGTAAGGTCCATTCTGTAAGGTTTTTGCATTCTTTTTATTTTTCCCACCATTTTGGCCTTAGAACATTTTATACTATGTGCAATGTGTATTATTATACTTTACATGATTTCTCTTATTTTTAAGGGGTATCTGTGATCAATATGCAATCTTGGAAAATTATTGTAAATTTTGAATTTTTGTAAACACTAGTGATAATTAATTGTGCAATTTTGGAGTATTCATATAAAATTTCTTATTTATAGAAGTATTGACATGAATTTCCAACCAGAAATAAGACTTTTTTTTTTTAATGTTTTTTATTGAAAAAGAAAGAGAAAAGAAGTACAAAGGAGGGGGTTGGCCGGACCCCTACGAGGCATGAAAACTCTAAAAGTCCAAAGATAAAAATTGAACATCAAAAAAGCAACAACTAAAATAGGTCACAATGCTTTGTTTTGTCTCTTGTTGTGTTCATATGGTTGGAGAAGAAAGCTCTTATCTTTTGTGTCTGCCATCTCTGAAGCCAAAGTATACTTCAAACATCTCAACCCAATGTGGTGGACCTCTCTACTGCAGGAAAATGGCTGTACTTTGACTTGGAAGAATATTAAAGAGGTAGTGTACCATTCCATATTAGAAGTAAGTAAACAAACCACAGTGAAAGAGTCCAGAGAAGTCCTTCCATTCATTCATAGTCTATGAATCTTTTCCTTGATGAAAGGCGAACGCAAAGATTCCTTAATCATCCATAGAGATTGCTCGAAATCATCGCTAATAATATGGGCTTAATAAGAATCTCAAACTCCTTTTGGAGATGGGTTCTTCCACATTATCATCAATGATCATCATTAGCTTAAGTTCAAATTGAATTGGACCATCTGTTCTTGAAACTTCCACTTCTGGTGCTTGCTTAAACAGCCCTTCGATAATCATCTGCTCTTCATGGTTCAGTAGACATGCTTTTAATTAAAGACTCTTCTTCTGTGTTCAACCCCCCCAGGAGTGGCATGATCACTATCCTTAACACTTAGAACTCAGTCTTTTTGCAGTAGAGCTACTGTCTGTATCCCATGTTCTTCATTATTTTGAGGAGCTATAAACTCCATAGAAGTCTGGATGTTCATTTCCCCCTGCCCCTTGACTAAAACAATGCCCAGCAGAAGCTCTGTCTTCGGATAACTCAACTTTTTCATGGACCACTGTTAGTTTGTTCGCACTAGGAATAGTATCAGTAAAAAGTAATAAGACTTTTAATTTTGAAATAAGACTTGGAATACAAATTGATAATTTTGAAATTTATAAGTATTTTTGGACATTACCGAGTAAAACATATTTATGGAAGTATTATTAGGTTGTGGAGTCTGATTAATATTTGATATACGATCATATATTAATCTTCAAGCGGTTCAACCTCCCCGGGTGAGGTTGTTGGGGGTATGGGGGGCGGGAGCCTCCATCCGGAGAGGGGCGATTCTCGCCAGCGCTTCGACTAAACTTTTAGGTTATACTATTTATTCTTCACCTATTCTCTATAATTGTACATACTAAATTAAATCATCAACATATATATCACATTGTCATGGAAGTTTACTCACAAGGCATTACCATGAAAATTTACGGATCTCTCTCTAGCTTTAGGTACCAATCTATCTTGAAATTACTTCTTCATCATGTGATTTGGTGTGTGTGAGTGGATTTGATCCTAGCAAGTACTCCCTCCGTCCCGTTTTAAATCATCTGTTTTGACTTTTGGGTATATTTAAGGAAGAGAAAAAATAGAGTTGATTTTCCAAAACTGCATTTACTTTTTAAGAGGGGTGATGATGAATGCAAAGATAAGGTGGAGAAGAGTGACTTATTTTAGGTGTAGTTTAGGTATTTTACTCTTAAAAGTTTACGATAACAAGTAACAAGTAACTTATTTTGGGACGAAGAACAAAGGCAAATGGACAATTTAAAATGGGACGACAGAGAGAGTATTAAATACGGAGTAATTTATTACAATATAAAATTGATAGAAATTACATGCATGGTTAATCACTTATTATACTTATATACCATGTTCTCTTCACCTGATCTGAATAGTTCTAATCTGATTGGAATAAGTTTTGATCTGATCTGAATGAAGTTATATTTAAAATTATTTTTGATCTGATTTGAATTCAGTAAGAAAAAGTAAAAATTAGTTAAAAAGAACATGACTTTAATCTACTATCATATCCTATATAAGACGTATACTATTATTAATATTTGTCATAATCGTTCCTAATGCTTGTAATCATTTTGCACCCGTAAATTCAAGGAAAATGCTAGAGTCACAAATTTATAGTTCACAAATTACACAAACTTGCCTTTTGTGAATTTTAAATATTATTATTTGAGTGCATCTTATTTCTAGGAAAGTGCTAAAAAGGCAAGTTTGTGAATTTTGTGAACGGATTGCATGTGACTCTAGCATTACTCTAAATTCAATGCTTGATATACACAATACTAAAAAAAGAATTTTTTTCATATTTGTACTATGACCGCAAAATTCTCTAGTAAGTCTAAAGTCTAGGCATGAAAACAATATTATTTGAAGGCAACATTATTATCTGATTGTCTAGCCATTGTCGAAGCCAGTTAAACTCAATAGCTTATATACCAATAACGTGATGGGTTTATATAGCCAAGGGTTCTCCCACCTTATCAGCTAGCTTTTAGGGTGTGGCTCTCCCTTGTGTTGTATCAATGGTATCAGAGCCAACTCGGAGTGGTGGCTTGGTGAAACCAGCCGTGACCAACGTGGCCGTGACCAATGTAGCTGTGACCAACAAGGACGTTGGGCCTTATGGGGGGTCGAATGATACGGACTGATTTCATTGTCCCACACCGGTTAAATGGGGAACTTGGTGATGGGTTTATATAGCCAAGGGTTCTCCCACCTTATCAGCTAGCTTTTAGGGTGTGGCTCTCCCTTGTGCTGTATCGGACAACTGGGCTAAAGACTAACGGGTCGCTAGGAATGAACGTCTAGACGGACACCTTGACAAACGAGGTGGGCCAAAACCTGCTTTGATACCATGATACAATTTAAGATGGGGTATGGACAACTGGATTGAGTAATAAGACACTTGGGTTGAACCACATTAAAAGATTGAATTCAATCGATTAGTTAGTTAAACTTAAGAGCTTATATACCGATAACTTTTCTATTCAACTTTCCGATGTGGGATAGACTCTAACACATTTCAATTCAATAGATTAAAATCATCCATAGTTTTAAAACTAAAATTAATGCATTCACAATTCAAAAAAAAAGTTAAAAAAGATATTCAAACTCTTAAGCGCGCGAGAAGCTACTCCTATTACAAACACTTCTTCCTAAAAAAATTCCTTCCCGCTTTGGCTTTTCTTCGCCAATTTTTTTATTTTTAACCACTAATTATAAAAATGATAATTAATTTTTTTTAAATTAAAGAGTGTCAAAGTTTGACAAAGAAAGTCAAACCATAATATACTCCCAATACTTGACGTCTATATATTAACTTCATCCGCCTATACTTGACGTCTATATTCGATGTTTTTTGTTTGATCGTACTTAACAAATCCGTCTAAAAAATTGTGCATTGATATTTCAGGGTCACCAATTAACAGCTATAACCTTAAATTTACATAATAATTAAATTATCTCTTTTTTTCATAATTTACCATCAAATTAAAATTTATAAAATATAACCAAGAAAAATAAAATTTATAAAATATAACCAAGAAAAATCAAATATGAAGACGTTTTAAAGTGGATAGAGTACATACAAAAAAGGGCAAAAATAAAAGAAGAAAAATGGTCATGCCTTAAGTTTTTACGTACCCCATAAAATACTTTTATCCCACCTAAAATGTCTGAAATACCCTTAAAACAATTTCTACCCACAATAAACTATATAATGGGTTATATTTGAGACATTTTAGGTGGGTGCATTCGTGTTTAATGGGGTGCATGCATGCATGCATGCATATATTCATGTATATATACTTCATGGCCAAAGCGAGGACTCTCTAACCAAGAATTGCGTAATGTCAAACCCAAGGGGAAGAAACAACTTCTGGCGCTCCCACCGGACCCGGTCCGTCCGGAAGAGGTTGGGGAAATTAGTGATGCTCCAGAAGCACTTGGTGCATCTGGACCGCATGTTGTACACCCACAGGAACCCGTGGGTGTGGGAGTTTATGTACAGGAAGCACCACCGCATGGGGAACGCCACCTGCGTGAAGTTGAAGCGGTACGTCTCGCCCACGCCCAGCGGGTGGAGCCTCTTGTCCCTGTCGGTGTTCTTGCACATGAAGTAGATCGGCCGGTGGTAGTCGTTGGCCAGCGTGATCTCGATGTTGGGGAAGAGGGTCGCCTTCAGGCTGTTGTCGTACACGTATGTCTCCCCCGCTGAGATCTGGAACAGGAGGGAGAGAACGGACACGACCACGGCGGCGGTTGTGGTGGCGGTGGTGGTCGTCATGTTTGGAGTTCTCTCTCCCTCTTGCTCCCTCTTGATAGAAAAATAAGATTGTGGTTCAATTTGTTTCTTCATCCATTGTAAGAAGAGGTTGGTTGGATGTGTGAGGTGGGAGAATTTTTGGGTATGTTTTGATGGTGGATTTGCTTGGATTTCTTTCATTTGGTTTGCTATCCTCTAGTTTCTATTATTTGTCAAAGTTTGATAGTTTTATTTTAAAGAAATAATTAAGAGAAAAATGAAATGAAAAAAGAAATAAATAAAAAGACAAAAGAAAAATACTTGTATAGAAATGGGAAAACGGGAGTCATGGAGTGCACTAATAAAAAAAATTTCTATGGAAATAATGGGTTAAGGAGAAAAATATATAGGAGTAAAACATTGATTAAAATCCAAAATAGGAGTGAGAGCATAAAACTCCCAAAATAGGAGTTGTTGATTCACTGTTTGCCGCCGCCAAGATCTGCCACTTTCATCCATCACCCCTTGCTCATGTTGTCGTCGCACGTTGTCGGCATCGCAAACCCCCACAAGTGTAGTGCCATGGTGCTACATGGAGAAAAACAATTCATACAGTGTCAATCGAGAATGCAATGCTAAAAATAACAATGTACAGTGACAAACATGACATTGTAAGATGCAAAAATACAAAATTTTAGGTCAATCGAAAACAAAATACCAAAGATCGATGCATGCCAATGCACAATGACAATTGTGGCTCTCCAAAATGCCAAAAGTTCAATTGTACAATGTCAAAAACAAAATGAAAGACTCTTGACCTTCATGTGTATCTGCTCGCATCTAGCACCGAATTTGATCTTCATGTGTATCAAACCCAATGCAAACAAAAAAAAACTAATTTCAAGAGATCTCTCACTTCAAATGAAGAACACACCTTGAAATTGAAACACACCAATCACGATAGATTTTTGGTAGTCGCTCCATCTGCAATTGCTTCCCATCCCTCGTTGGTCGCTTCTCTCCTAATTGATCTAACTGAATTAATTGGCCAGGCGATGGTGGGTAGCGGACTCCTACTGGCGATGGTGACTTGATGATGGAAAGAAAAGAGAAAATTACACAAATAGCACCAATGGATGTTCCGTTTCCCCAAATAGCACCAGTGCTATTCCCCATTACGTTTTTTATGGGAATAGACCATAATGCCCTGAGCTTTAATGAAAAGCATAAAAAAACAAAAAAAGGAAGGGCGGCTTTTACGGCGCTGGCTATACGAAGAATCCAAACGGCGAAGGGAACAAACCAATCCCTATTTGCATGGAGATTTTGTTTCCTTGGCTAATTGGAGTTTTACAGTGATACGAAGGTTTACAGTGATACGAAGGTCAGTAGGGCGAATTGATTAGAGCTTGCGCTATACAGAAGCTGCTTCTTGAATACAGTTTGTCAGCCATGGCAAGGAGTTCATTCTCTGGAAGAGCTGTCGATGACGAGGAAAATGACTTCGTCACTGAGCTGCCGCCGGATCTGAACTCTAGGATGTTGGTGAGGTTGAGGAATGGAAGTGTAAGTGTGTGTAATTGGAATTTTGGTTTGGTTGCAGTTTAAAATTTGAAATTGGGGTTAATTTGAATTTTGGCTGGAACATTGAGGATGTGGACTGCAATGTGTGATAGTCATTTCTTAGTTGTGGGGCTGAAATTGTGAGACTATAGGTCATTTTTGAGGTGTTTATTTTTTGTTTTTTTGCAGTTTCGTGTGAAAAAGTGTTTGTTTAATGACCTAATGGAATAGGCTTAACTGACTGTAATTGGTTGGTCATTATAATGCCTGACGCATTGTTGGGTCATTGACCTCAGGTTGTTTTTTTGGGTGTTTTACAGAATTTTTTTGGGGTTTTGGGTTGGGTTAATTGGGACTATCGATAAGTATGTGTAGGCAAGGTGTTTGGTTAATGCCCCATGTATTGGTTTTGGAATTAATAGAATTTGTTTTCTAATGATAGACATATTGGTTTGTACTGATGCTAGTTCCTGACAGATATATAATGAGAACACAGGCATTCATGTTTATTGTTATGGATGGGGTATATATGTGTTGATAATGAAGGCAGACATTATTGTTTGGAAATGAATGTATAAGAGTGTTTTGTTTCACTCTTAGTGATTTTAGAGCAGCAGTTTCTATTGGCCAGGTAGAATGTGTTTGGTTGGTGAATAAATTTGAATAAAGTAGACATTGTTATGGTCATGTGAATTGATTGATTGTGTTATGTAATGGTAGTCATGTGGGAGTAGTATGAGTTTTGTTCCAGAATGAATTCCAAGGATAAGAACACCCAGACATTTGGTGTCTTCTGACTGTGTTATGTTATTGACTTAACGTAATGCATTCATATGTGTTTGGAGTCATTTTGTTAGAGTTTAAGTGTTACACTATTTAGTCATTTTAGTTGGCCTTTACTGAATGGGCCTGTTTAACTGTGTTTGTTCTGTGAAGGTTTTTTATGTTCTTACTTTTGGTTGAGTTTTTGTTTGAATGGCATGGCTGCTTCCCCTGTTGTATGAGGATTTATACTGCTAGAGTATAGACATTTTATTAGATTAAAATATATGTCTTGGTCATTTTGGTGGGTCAGTGAAGGACTGACTCATAGTCATTTTTTTGGTGTTATGACTGACTACCCTAGCAAGAAATCTACTACCCTGGCAATAGGATATTCTCGTGGAACAGCATCAACGCTGTTCATGGACTCCGCAAGATTTGAGGTCATTATGGAGAAACAGGTGGTGGAAAATGACCTAGCCCATTTCTCAAAGCCAATATCATCCAAGTATGGAATAATGCGTGGATCATCTTGCTCCAAGTATTGCAAATTAAATACTGGTAGCATTCTGCTTTGGATGCAGCACGTGCAGCACCATAAAACTCCCAAGACAACGAATTTTGAGAGCCACGGAAATTGTGTTTTATGTTCCCAAAAATATGATAAATGCAATGGCCATGACTTACACCGGAGAATACAGTGTACACCGCGCTTAATATACCCTCATGCCGATCGGATATTACACACTGAACGGGACGATAATCCAAGGCTTCCTTGACCTTCGTTAGAAACTAGGACCAATTCACAGTATTTTCTTTATCACAGAATCCAAAAGCTAAAGGGAAAATCTGGTTATTACCATCCCGTGTGACTGCACTTAATAAAGTTCCCTTGTAGTATGATTTCATAAACGAACCATCAATAATCAACACCGGGATACAATGTTGCCACCCGTCCCTCCATGCTGAAAGTGAAATGAAGAAGTGTTTGAAAAGATTTCTTGGGGTCGTTGAGAGCTGTATAAACGACCCCGGATTAGCCTCACTCAACATAAAAGACAAAGCCGACAATGATGCATAAGATTCCTCCGGAGTTCCAAAACAGAGTTGAAGAGCCTTTTCTTTTGCAAACCACGCCTTTTTATATGTCATAAATACCATGCTCCCTTTGCATGTCTGCCATAATTGGTTTGGGCGGGTAAGGCTTCTTTGTTGCATCATGAAATTGATGTTTCACAAAATTTGCGACAACATCATAAGTAGCTTGTCTTGTTTTCCCTTGACGTGCATCTATAGGGTATTGATACTCGTGGTCATACCTGGGTAACACAGTGCAAAATGAATACAATAAACTTAACTTTAATATGCAAATTCCTTAAATTGGAGTAAACAAATAGTTTGTCCACATTGAGAGCATTTATAAGGACATTATGCACGGGCTATGTTCGAATCCAAGTCAGTAAGAGTTAAAAAAACATTAAGTCAGTAATAAACAAAATAAAGACACGCATTATGTCAGCGTCAGGACAGTATATTTAAATAAATAGTCATTACGTGAATAGTCATTATATGAAGACAGTATGAGAAAGTGGATAGCCATTATATAAAGCCATTATGCACGACATATATTCAAATCCAGTTCAGTATATTTAATCAAGCATTATGACATTATGGAACGAAATGTATACACACAATATTTAATCATTAGGACAATATGCTAAAATAAGTGGTCATTACGTTAATAGTCATTATATTATGACAGTATGTAAAAATAAATGGGCATTACATGAGGAAATTATGCGCTGCATATATTCAAAACCTAGACAGTAAAAGGTAATTAGGCATTATGTCAGTATGGAAGACAATAAAGCCACACAATATTTAAGCATTAGGAGAGTATGTTAAAATAAATAGTCATTACGTAAAAACGAATGGACATTATGAGTGTTTAGAAAGAATGAAGTGAATATGAAGAAATCTAAATATAGTATGGGAACAAGGAAATATAAAGAAAAGGTTGTGGCAAAAAGAGTAGATTTCATTATGTATTACATGGACTTTAACGCAGTAAAAAATGACCACTGTGCATAAATATGTAGTCATTATATGTATGACTATTGGTCATTAAAAACAAAGATGTGACCAACATAAAACAAAAAGAAAGGTTTAAAGGACGAACCTGCGAACTTGAAAGAAGTCCACTTTTTTATCCAAATGCACAGCCCGGACCGCCCAGCTACATCTTTTGTAATCGACACATACAACATGGAGGAAACTTCTGTTTGATCTCTTTGTCCTGAACTAAAAGTAATTGGCTATTGCCAATCTCTTAAGATGGAAAAGAAGATCCTTCTTGCTCTCATAAATTGCACGTACCGCGATCGTCGTTGAATCAAACCGGGATATAACCTTCAAATCCCTTAACGTAGATATTTCCTCAGCAGACATGCGGGTACTATGTGACACTGAACTTTTGTTGGACAACAACAAATTGTTCTAGACCTGCGTGTCCTCACCGTATGTCTCAAACAACGGAAATGGCCCAGAAGGTACGAGACGGTGATCGTAGTGATTACAACTTGGGCTGCTTTGGTGCATATCACGGACATCACCACCGTGGGCGCTCGCATGACCGTGGGGAGATGTGTCCCCCTCAGAGGTATCGTTGAAATCGGATTCGGAATCACATGAGGAATCATGACTAGACCATAACACAACACATAAGGGAAGCTCACTGACATTGCTATGATTCAGTTTCAATCGAATGTAAAAATCGAGGGTAGAGTCATCGTGAACAAAAACACGCGACTGAGTACAATTGGACGTGTATGACACTATAAAATCTGAATTTTCAGCACATGACGGTATTGTCAATCGGATTAATTGTATAAGATCCTCATACGTAGCCCCACAACTCAGACGTCAATTTCATAAAACCCCTCAGAGTTAAATTCCGAATTATTAGACCATACACCATCAAATTTCAGGAGAACATGAACATACCTTTTCTGGGGGGTAACGGCTGAGAGAGCAGGGCGGTGAGAAGGGGGGGACGAAAAACGGAAAAAGAACAGAAACAGAAATGGCGAGGGTTTAGATGATGACAGATGTGCGCTTAATGGGTGCTGGGTTTTAGTTCCTATTTTTTTGGAGATAATTATGAGTAAATAGGTTTTTTACATGGAAAGAAAAACAAAAAAAAAGAGGGGAGTGGCGTGGAGGACAAATAGGTCCACTAACATAATAAAAGGTGCCATTTAGGGGAAAAAAAGTTATTGGTGCTATATACGGAAGTTTCTTGTGTGTGAATGTTATATGGAGCAAAAATTTCGAAAGGAAATGAATGGCCTGTGAATACTTCTATTATTTAATTAATAAAAATAGTTAATTACTCCTATTTAGAGTAATTTAAGTTTAAACTCTTACTTGGAAGATATAATACATGTTTTACTCCTATTTAGGATCGGAGGTTTTCTTGGAAATAATTTGATCCCCCATTTTCAATTAATTTTTGGATGTTCTAAAACAAGGTTATTCTTTTTAATATATACAAAAAACATCATTTTCGTTTTTGAACATCTTAGTAAAGTTCATGTTCTTTTATTTTTGAAAAAAATTACTCCTTTCTCACAAAACTTTTCTCCTTTTTTTTCATCCATCCCAAAAAACCTTTTTTATTTTTATTAGAAATTCACTTTTACCCCTATTAATATTTAACATATATATCACATCATATTTTTTATTACTAATCTATCTATCACATCTTCTTTAACCTATCATATCCAAGTGCATTTTTGGAAAGTTAACACCAAAATATACTACCTTTAAATCTTTTAAAAGTCAAAAATTAGAATGGTTTTGTGGACGGGAGGAGATATATTCTTCTATCACCAAGCTATAAATGGAGATTCAGGGTATGTCAAAATTAGGGGTGTAAACGGATATTAATCGGATCGGATGTGCCATTACCAAATCCATATCCGTTTATTTTTGTCGGATATCGAATTCGGATACGGATCTTGACAGATACTGAAAATCAAAACCGTATCCGCATCCGTCGGATATCGGTCGGATATCGGATAAATCCGTATCCGTTTCTAATTTTTAAAATCAAATTAAACAATACTTTAATTTTAAATTAGATTAAAGTCAAACTATTATTAAATCAATTATAAGTTGGTATAAGATTATTATTTTCTTTGTTTTCATGATTTATAATATTTTACGATAACTTCATATAATAAAACGATATACACAGCACACATATACACATATTTTTATATGTCTGTATTTATTTTTATGTGTCTACATATTTATTTTGTATATAAAAATATCTTATATTTTGAAATATCAATAGAGAAACAAATTATAAACATAAAAAATTAGAAAAAACTATATATAACGGATCGGATATTCAGATAAACGGTTATTTAAACGGATGCATATTCGGATCGGATTTTAAACGGATCCGATATACAATTACCAGATCCGTATCCGTTTAGTAATCGGATATCCTTAATCGGATACGGATAATATCCGTTTAAAACGGATGCGGATATTTCCTCTTTAAACAGATACGGATGCAGACGGTAATCGGATTTTCGGCTATCCATTTACAGCCCTAGTCAAAATGCATATCATACACAGTATATAAATACACACACACATATATATAGGGTGCAGTTCAGGTGAGAATGGTCCATTGTGAAAGAAATAAGAATAAATCGTAACCATCTAAATATGTGCATCGTGCAGTTAGTTTTAATTCCTTGGATGGAATTAAGATGTCAAGTAATTATGGTAGGTAATAATTGCATTTAATAGACTAGGTAAGTTTCGAGATGCAAGGGTAATATTGTAAACTAAAATTGCAAACGTGTCACCCAAATTTTTGCATCCCACATCCTGCGCCATTGGCAAAAATAAAACACTACTTTTTTGTTTTTCCTTTCTTTCTCAATACTGCATGCAACAACTTTTTTATTATATGTACGGAGAGTCTAACATAAATCAACTATTTATAATAGCTACAAAGCCATGATCTAACTACGTGCCCAATACTAACGAGCTCGATGATACAAAACCCTAATACATTATATATATATATATATATATATATATATATATATATATATATATATATATAGGGATTGACTCCAGTGAGATGACACCTTACGGTGAGATGACATGTTTCGGTCAGATGACACAAAGCTCACCACGGTCACTGCAAAGCCCACCAAAGACAACTACAAAGCTCACCAAAGTGTAAGGCAAAGCTCACCATATTTTTTCAACACTTTGAATTTTTTTCCAAAAAAAAAATCAAAGGAAAGGGTGCTGTGACTGTTGACCGCCGCCTGCCACCGGTCACCGGAATCCGGTCACCGCCGCCGCCGCCGGTCGCCGGTCGCCTCCGCCGGTAGCCGCCGGTCGCCGGAATCCGGTCGCCGTCGCCGGACTCCGGCCGCCGCCGTCAGGCTCTGGCCGCCACTGCTGCTCCGCCGCCCTTGACCGGTGGTTGACCGGTGTTGTTATTTTATTTTTAATTAATTTTTTAATTTTTAAAATTTAAAAAAGGTGAGTTTTAGGGTTCAAAGTGGTGAGCTTTGCTTTATTTTTCAGGTGAGCTTTGCATTGTCCATTGGTGAGCTTTGTAGTGTAGTGTGATGAGCTTTGCTTTATTAGCTTTTTTTTAAAAAAAAGTGGTGAGCTTTACATTGTTCCTTTGTGAGCTTTCCATTGACAGTTGGTGAGCTTTGCATTGATAGTTGTTGAGCTTTACACTTTGACCGCCCATGACCAATGTCCACCACCGATGACTCCCACTGTTGCCGTGGACCGGTGGTTGAGTGGTGGTTGAGTGGTGACTGAGTGGTGGTGTTATTTTTTTAACTTTTTTTATTTAAAAAAAGTGGTGAGCTTTGCATTGACAGTTGGTGAGCTTTGCATTGGTAGTTGGTGAGCTTTGCATTGGCAGTTGGTGCGCTTTTCATTGGCAGTGTTGTGTGTTGTGTCATCTCATTGAAGCATGTCATCTTACCATAAGGTGTCATCTCACTGGAGTCAATCCCATATATATATATATATATATATATATATATATATATATATATATATATGTGGGATTGACTCCAGTGAGATGACACCTTACGGTGAGATGACATGCTTCGGTCAGATGACACAAAGCTCACCACTGGTCACTGCAAAGCTCACCAAAGACAACTATAAAGCTCACCAAAGTGTAAGGCAAAGCTCACTATATTTTTTCAACACTTTGAATTTTTTTCCAAAAAAAAAAATCAAAGGAAAGGGTGCTGACTGGACTTTGACTGTTGACTGCCAGCATTTACCGCCGCCTACCGCCGCCGCCGCCGCCGTCGCCGGACTCCGGCCGCCACTGCTGCTCCGCCGCCCTTGACCGGTGGTTGACCGGTGTTGTTATTTTATTTTAAATTAATTTTTTAATTTTTAAAATTTTAAAAAAAAGGTGAGTTTTGGGGTTCAAAGTGGTGAGCTTTGCTTTATTTCCAGGTGAGCTTTGCATTGTCCATTGGTGAGCTTTGTAGTGTAATGTGGTGAGCTTTGCTTTATCAGCTTTTTTTTTAAAAAAGTGGTGAGCTTTGCATTGTTCCTTGGTGAGCTTTCCATTGACAGTTGGTGAGCTTTGCATTGATAGTTGGTGAGCTTTACACTTTGACCGCCCATGACCAATGGCCACCACCGATGACCCCCACTATTGCCGTGGACCGGTGGTTGAGCGGTGATTGAGCGGTGGTTGAGTGGTGGTGTTATTTTTTTAACCTTTTTTATTTAAAAAAAGTGATGAGCTTTGCATTGACAGTTGGTGAGCTTTGCATTGGTAGTTGGTGAGCTTTGCATTGGCAGTTGGTGAGCTTTCCATTGGCAGTGTTTTGTCATCTCATTGAAGCATGTCATCTTACCATAAGGTGTCATCTCACTGGAGTCAATCCCTATATATATATATATATATATATATATATATATATATATACATACATACATACATACATACATACATACATATATATATATATATATATAGTCAAATGTTTGACACGCAAAACAATTTAAGCAATTAAAAATGAATAGAGGAGTATTTTATAAACACCCTCAAATACAATATCTTATAAACATTTAATTTACAGTATTAATTTAAAAAATGTGATTTATATTAAAATATCTTTTCCAAAAATATTTGGCATGGATAATTTATATATCAAAGATGAAAATGTAAACATACATTTAATTGTTAAGTAATTAGTAAATTATGTACTAATTTTTAAATATTTACAATTTTGGCCCATTTTTCCAAACATACTCATTTAAGGACCGAATCAAATATTGATATAGCCATATTTGTATTTGTTAATGCAACGAATAACAAATATTATTTGTATTTAGATTTAATTTTTTTGATTACGAATTAAGCAGTACAAATGAATATGAATCACGAATCAAACCATTTTTTAGGTAGGGCATGTGATGCAACACACACACATACTATATATATATATATATATATATATATATATATATATATATGTATGTATGTATGTATGTATGTATGTATGTATGTATGTATGTATGTATAGTATGTATGTATGTATGTATGTATGTATGTATGTATGTATGTATGGATTACAAGAGAGTGTTGTAATCACACTAGGTGAAGATGTATAGTAACAATAAAATAACGTAACAATAAAATAAGGAATGTAATAAATAATAGTATTTTATTTCCTAATATATCTCTTATTCATATTATCCCTGCAAGCTGATCATCTGTAACGAGGAGTAGCTTGGAGCACATGTATTGAAATTGAGCTGACGAAAGCAATTTTGTGATGATAGCCTCCAGAAGTAGAGAATCGATCTATGTTGCATGACGAACGAGCTTGAGATTACGTTTTCTAGGGTTTTTCTCTAGAGAGATTGTTTATGATTAGAGCAAGGGCGAAGTGTTCATTTTTTTGTCCTTTTGGACCATTTTCTAGCTTCTCTACACTTTTCACACTCTCGATCTCTATAAAAATACACACAAATGCTACTTTTCTGTTCTTCGACCATGCACATGATTTTTTTTGGAAGAGAGAGAGAGAAGATTTGTTTGAGAGAAAGAGAGGGATAATGGACATCTGCTGTTAGACACGCTCGTCGAGATCGGTCGGTGACACTATGCTATCGGATGATCGACCACCGTGAACGGAGACTGTCGATGTGCTTGGTCAAAAAATGAAAGGTTAGTTTTTTTGAAAACTCTAGCTCCGATATCATGATACAATTTGATAATAATTGATCTTATCAAATAATGAATGATACATTGATATATATAGAGATTACAAGAGAGAGTTCCAATCCTGGTAAGAAAAGAACTATAATAATAATACAATAAGCAAGCAATTTAATAAAATAAGTAATGGAATAAATAATACGAAGTAATATTTCATTTTCCTAATACATCTATTATTCCTAATAGTTTTGAATTTAGCAATTTATTTTAATTCATGCATTTCAATTCCAAAATTTAAATTCTTGAATTTCGAATTACAATGTAAGATGTATGTATTTCAAATTTAGTTTAGTTATGAATGAGAGAAATTTATCTAAAATCCAAATTCAATTTTTTTATATTTTTTTCCAAATATAGAATTTGAACCAAATCTGAAATTATAATCTAAATCCAAGTCTCCAAACACACCAAAAATTCATTTACAACACTACTTTTAGGTGAGGGTTGGGGAGTGGTAAACTTATGAAAAATTAGGAGTTTTTGGCCTAAGGAAAAAACAAAGAAATTGGAGCATAAGTGCCTAAGACTCTATTCCGTTCACCTAATCTGATTTGGACCTAAGAAATTTGATTTTATTAAATCTAATTTGATGAGATCTGATCTGATCTAACTAGATCTAATCTAATTTAATATTAATAAATCTAATTTGATGAGATCTGATCTGATCTAACTAGATCTAATCTAATTTAATATTAATATGTATATGTTATAAATTGAACAAAATGACTCTTACTAGGTTGCGTTCCGTTTGTTCGATTTAATCTGATTTTTTGAAGACCTGATAAAATACGATCTAATCTAATTAGACGTGATATGATTGAATAAGAATTAATTATATATAAAAATCTTTTTTATGTGACATAATCTAATTTAATTTGATTAGATCTGAAATGAGATTTTAATAAAAATAAATAGCGATATGAAAAAAATAAATTACTATCTCTTGTTGCTTAACTTCCATAAAAGCAGTCGCAAATCCAAAAGCCCATGCTTACCGGAGATTAACAAATCTCACCGCCTCTTTCACCCATATCCGGCTTTCGGATTCCAAACTGTAGCCGCCAAACTCTAGGACTCTCCTGAATATTTACTTCTGCACTGCCACTGATTTGCAATTAAATCCTCTCGGCGAGATTAGGGTTTGCTGATTTCAAGAAGACACTCGTTTGTTTCCAGGAATATCTGGGAGTTCTTCCGGCCGGAATCTGGTTCTGACCAGAACAGAAAGGGTTTTTCAATTTGAACTCAAGAGGTAATCCCTTCTTCCACTATGGTTCAACGATGTTGCTGCAATCACTGAAGGTTGATGTTAATAAATGCAGAGTCTACCTGCGTCTAATCCCCGACCTCCGGCGACTTACTCTAGTGTCGCAATCTCTATACCCGCCAAGTGTTTCTCTTATTTCTTCTCTGGAATAGTAAGCTTTTAGAAGTATGTAGGCGAGAATTGCTTCATCAGGCGCATTCCATTTCTATGGGACTTTTTTTTTTTGAAATCCAAAGGAATACTTACATTAATTATCAAAAGATGGTGAATACAATCAGGGGGAATATTATCCCAAGCATCACGACACCGAGTTTCTAGCAAGAATATGAGCTAGCATATTAGAAAAGCCTCTAATAGATGAAAGACGAATGAACCTAAAAGCAGATGGGTTGATACTTGACAGACTGTGACATTTTTTTTTGCACTTGATTTTTTGAAATATCCAAAAATATGTTTTTTTTGGAATTTGCATAATTAATTGGTTAGGTTAGTAACAATGTTCTGTTGATAACCCAGTTGAAGCGCGGGGACTATTGTGCTTATCCTGCTGTAATTATCAGTATCTTATGCAGGAGGTTAATTTTAGCTATAGATTGTGTCATTTTATCACGTGTATTATAAAGTCCCAATGCTAAATTATAATCCTCATATACCCTTATTGCAACACTCAATACTTACATAACATGCATGTCTGGTTGTGATCATGTAGGTAGTTGTTGTAACTTGAAGCTGGTCCATTATCTTCTCTGTCTTGAGAACTTTGGACCGTTTTCTTTAATTTACAGCCATTCGAATGGTTCATGAGAAACATAATGGGAAAAAATATTGTCAATACGGGTAAAAATTTGAAAGGACCATCATGTATTGGAACTAGAAATACAGATCGCATTGGCATAACAAGGTCTTCTCAGGAAATGCCATCAAGGACTAGGCAGTCTAAGCTACTTGAGAAGAAGCCTCCCCCTACACTGCACTCTCAGAGGAGGTCTCAGAGACCTGACACACCTAGTCCTTCAAGGACCCCTGGTAGGGATAAAAGACATATTATATCCAGTTCTTCAGGGTCAAAACTCGCAGAGGGAGACTTGAATTTAGTTATCACAAAGAAAAATGGGGAAAAAGAGCAGAGTGTGAAGCAGCCTATTACAATGAGCTCTGAGAAAGATGGCAACATTAGTAAGTATAATATGTCTATGAAAAGGAAGAGAATGGATGCCCGTGCTTTTCGTTCATTGTTTAAACAACAACGAATAAGACAGCTAATACCAGGTATATACAAGCCTTTCTCTTGCTAACCCTCTCCTCCAATCTTTGTGGACTCAATTTTTTTTTGTGGGTTTGGAGCCGCTGATATTAATTTATTCTCAGTTCAAATTTTAGACCTTTTAGATTAAATACCTTTTTTTAGACCTTAAAGATAAAAAAATATACTCTCTATAGATTGCGTAGCTGCTCCTTGTTGTATGAAAACAATGGATTGTTTTAATGTGATGAAAAATTCTGTGTTTTGAAGTAGCCATTTACGAGGAGTCAAAAAGATCAAGTAAATTTCCAGGACTTGGCAGTGGCAACATGCTTGTTGGGGACAAAGTGGACGGGGATGTTGAATGCCACCAAGGCGTTGCAAAACAATTTGGTGAATACCATTCTGTACAATGTGATGAAGTTGTTTCCCTCTCTAGTTCAGAGGGGTTTACTATGGGAACTTTACATAGTCACGACGAGGCAGAATTGCCACAATCGAAGGATATTTATACTTCGGCACAAGGACAGATTGCTGGTCTATCCGAAGCAGATAGCTTAAAAGCTTCAGCGAATGGTTGCACAATCAGTGACACCTTGGATGGGACTGAAATACTGCTTGAGGGATGCTCTGGTAGAGACACTGAGAAGATTCGAGATTTGAGAAGATTTACTTCTTTCAGTGAATTGAATTCACAAAGTGGAGAGCATAGTAAAAAACAAAAATTAGATGATAGCCAATCTATGTTTAAATTAGCCAGCGATGAAAAGCATTGCTTTCCTGGGTCCTGTGGTGCATGTTTGAAACAAAAAAGGTAATTTTTATTATGTCTGATAAATAACCACTGATATACTGAACACTTAACACTCAATCCATCAACCATAGTTTAGACAATAAAAATTGACTAGATCGAGCATGGAATTTTAGAATGAGGAGAAATGAAAGAGGCGTATGTATAGTGGGAAACATTTTTTCCCTCATCGTGTCTGCTTTTGTGATTTGATTTTTGTATTCACTTACGTATGTTATTGCTTATGTGTATTATTATAATTACCTGATTTTGCTGCTAGACTTTAAAGATGGCTTGTTTTATCTCTCAATTTGTTTTCGACTTGCAGGCTTGATCATGATTTCCCAAATGTTGAGCTCTGCACGTGTGGTGTTGTTTCGAAGAAGGATGCTGGTAATGAAACTTTTTGTAAGGTTGGTTTATGGTGCCATCTGATGTGTGCAATTCGAGAAGATATCAAAAAGAAAAATGTGAAAGTGCTACACATCTGTTTATTTCTCAAAAGATTAATGCATTGTTTTTTATGCAGCGGAAACGATTTGGTTTTGTTAATAGAGCACTGTAGTTCATTTTTTCGATTTGTAGGTGGAGATTACTTGGTAGTCTAGTTTCTTCTATAGTTGTTATTTTAATATGTTTCATAATTTCATGACAGGTTATAATAAATCTTTGAGATTCTTAGCATGAAATCAACTTATTGATGCTTTTATTATTGATGCATTGTATAGGATAAAATGGGTGTTGAAGCAGGGTGCAAAGGTGCAAACATAAGTTCTCACGAGGATAATCATGAAAACATTTGTGATTTGTGCAAGCAAGATGGAAAAAGCCTGTGGGTAATCTCTTGTGTTCAGTAAGACTAGTTTTCATGGGTTAACAATGGCATGGTAGATTCATAGGTGTCTAGTTCCACTGACTTGAATCATTTAAACACTTAGAGTAAAAACTGTTGATGAAATGTAGGATTAAAAAATAGGACTTCCTTTTTTTCTTACTATTGCATATTTGTGTACCCACCTTTGTTAAAGTGTGCATTGGTCTACTTTTCAGGATATGTTATGGTAAAGGTTGCAGGAGATGTTACCATCTCTCTTGTTTAGGTCCTCCTTTGGATGGTGTTCCATCTGGAGTCTGGCATTGTCTCTGGTGTGTGAAGAAAAAGATAGAATATGGTGTCCACTCAGTGTCAAAGGGAATAGAGTTGATATGTGATGCTAGAGAAGTGGAAGTATTAGGTCCCACAGGTTTGACATACCTGTGTCATTAAACTATTTTTTTTTGGAAACAAAGATATGTAAATTGACTTTTAATGCTTATTATTTTCTCCTAATAGCTGAGATTTTGTTCATGTCTTCTTTAACATTATGTTAGGAACACAAAGGCAGAAACAATATCTTGTCAAGTATCAAGGTCTTGCCCATGTTCACAATGACTGGCTTCCAGAAGAACCATTGCTTATTGAAGTGCCATCCATTATTGCAGACTTTAATCAAAAAAATCATGTCAGTTCCATTTTTGTTCACATTATTATCCTCATTTCATAAACCCCGCTTGCTATTTAGTCAGTCCCACAATTATGTTCTCAACTTTCATTTTTAAATCCGTAAGCATTATATGTTTTCCAATTCTTCCTCTCATGATTTGACATATTAATATAAATGCCAACTTTTATTAAGGTTACAGCCTTTTAGAGAGTAAAATTGAAAATTTGATCACATACTATATACTACTTATTTCTTAAATATTTGTGCAAAAGCAATTGAGACTTGTAAATTGGAATGATAGAGTAATTTCTTTGGAACACAAAAACCTGTACGTTAAATTGTTGGATACCCTAACTATTGGCACTTATTTTTCAATCATTTAGGGTGTCAGTTGGAACTCGGAATGGACAATACCTCAATGTTTACTGAAGAAAAGGTTATTATCTTTCTCCAAGCTGCATGGGAAAAACAAAAATCTTGATGTTGACAATGATTTAGAATGCAAACACGAGTGGCTTGTGAAGTGGAATGGCCTTGATATTGAGAATGCCACATGGGAGTTGGAGAATGCTGATTTTCTTTGTTCATCTCTTGGTCTAAGGCTCATTAAGGAGTATGAGAGTTGTCAAGGAAAACCAAGTGAGATGCTCTTGAAACATAATGCCTATCAAAATGGACTGGAATCTTCCAAGTTTCATGAGTATTGGCTTCCTGTTCAAGTTTCCAACTTGCAGCTTGAGCAGTATTGTCATGCACTATACTCAAATATAAATGCCCTGTGTTCTTCATCGAAAAAAAATGATCTTGTTGGGGTGCTCAATGATGTTCTACTCAATGTTAGAAAGGTTTGGTCTAACACTTTTTTGAGCATGTGATTTTTTTTTTTTTGAAATTTTGTTATTTGTTCAATAATTTTGCTATGTCAGTTTATCTTTGTGGATTCATGGAGTAGTGAAGTTGTACATTTTTCATATTTGCATGAGTGTGTACTAACCCTTTTGATACTTAACAAGGAAAAGCTTGAATTTTGGAAAAATGTTCATAAAAGTCGTTTCAAGGGAAACTAATGACCTGGTCAACTCTGTTGTGCATCCAAATTAATAACCCTTATCAGCCACATGAATAAAGACTTAGGCTTTGTTCTTTTTGGTTGGAATTCTAAAGTTGGAAGAAACTGGATGGAATTGGATGACACTGGAAGGAGTTGGAAGAAATTGGAACTTGGAAGGAGTTGGAAAATGTTGAAAAAAATGAAGTGTTAAAAAAATCGCTCAATTAAATGATCACCCAAATAAATATGTAAGAGAACTAATTTTGAATATAAAAAAGAATTTATCTTTGTTCGTATTTGAGGTGTTATGTTTTTAAGTTGTTGGAAGAAACTGGAAGGAGTTGGAAGAAATTGGAAGTTATTTTTTACAAAATTTTGGAAGAAATTGGAAGTTAATTTTGAAAAAAATGTTCGCAAGGGGTTTGTCATTTTATTTTATTTTTCAAAATTGTAATTTTAAATTCCTCTCTCACCTTATAGCTCATTGAAATAGTAATAACAATGCTGAACAAATTTTTAAACTTCATATATTTTTTGCTAGTTCTAACTTCTAACATGGTAAAAATTATCTCAAGTGATTACAAGATAAGCTGCAAATTTATCCTATGCAAGCTGGGATGTTGTTTACAACTTCAATTTAATATTCTTGTGTTCGTTTGTGGTTTCCTCAGTGTTGTGATCATCCCTATAGCTTTGATGGATCTGTGCTAACCCTCACCCTCAACAAGGGCCTTTCTCCTGAAGAGATTTTCGAATTTGGAATAAAAGCAAGTGGGAAGTTGCTTCTTCTTGACAAGATGCTTTCAGAAATAAAACACAGACATCTTAATGTAGTTATCTATTTTCAGGTAATTCTTTCTGCTAAAACAGTAACTCTTCATGCTAGTCCCTTAAAACTGTCTACTACACCCTCTCTCAAAGCTCTCAATTTCTTGCGCAATGTGGGTTTGGTTCCATTCAAAAAATATTTATAATGCAAGATGAAAACTTTTTTTTGCTAGGAACTTGAAAAGTGTTGTGTCTTTTAGCCTTGCCTATGCCAAGTTTTTCACTGTTTTTTGCTATATATATACATGAGAGGGAACATTTTGTTTGCTTTTGATATAAAATACTAAATTCTCTAGACAAAGGGGTGTTTGGACACAAAAATGAAGAGGGATTGAATTGGTATTGGGCCGTGGACAACAAGTTGTTTTTGAGGGAGTTAGTTAATGAAATAGAAACATTTCTTGGTTTTCATTATTGAAATGTAAATATTTGATTGAGCAAATTTCTTCAATGGAACATGCATATTAGACTGATCTACTTGAGGCAAGTAAGATAATCAGGCATCAATTTGGTTGGGCAAAAGGGCCCTCAAATGCCATTGAGCCAAACACAAGTATGTGTCTATTCATTTTCAGTTACCACCCATTCAACCCACTACAATAAGTAAAACAACATTTCATTGATGTACCATCCAATGTGTACTTTATATTATTAAGGACTAACGTGATGTTTAAGTTTCAAACTAAGAGAGACAAGTTAGGTTCATGATCCAATGTTCTAAATGGCGAGGCAGAAACCCGTCATGAGGCGCGCCTCTGAAACTTTTCCAACAAATTAGGCAATAAGGCGTATCTTTCCATACGCTATATGTGTTTCTATCGATTGCGCAAGATTGCGCACGCAATAAAGCTTACACACTGGGGTGGGATTTGAGGCGTAAGCAATATTTGTTCCCATTTGTTTAGATTAAGGTTAAATCAGTCAATTAACAAAATTTAAACATATATACCTGATTCAGTCATATCTTATATACCTAATTTTAGTATCGTCATCTTCCATACTTGTCAATCGTCATTGTCTTCATCAGGTGAGTCATCTTCTACCATCATCGTATATATCTCTCTTTTTTGTCTACTTTTTTGCGTTTTGGTAACTTTGGGTGCAAGCCTGCATTTTGATTAGGCTCTGCCTTTTGATAAGGCTCTTCGTATATCATTGTAGTGTTTTTCTTAATTCCATATATCATTAACTAATTAATTATTTTTTATTTTTTGCTTATTGCTTATCTGCCAGTGTTTATTTTACGGCTTGTATCGCCGCCCTTTTTTAATACTATGGAGTATTCTTCATCTTTTCGCCATGTTCTAGTAGTCTCTACCACTTATATGGACATCTTTTCGCCATGTTCTAGTACGCCTCAACACGCCTTGAGGAATAAAACCGCTCCAAAACTGCAATAAGCAATTTTGAGCATTGTCATCATGATCCTGAGGGATTGAGCATGATAAACACTTGGTACATGATAGAAAGGTGTGGAAATTTAGGACAGCCTAATTACCCTTGGTAGTTCATCTGGTTCATGTGGCCAACCTTATTGATTTGAGATTTTCTTGTTGTTATTACTTACTCCCTCCGTCCATAAATTTACTTCCCGGTTTGATCAGGCACACACATTAAAAAAGTTTAAATGTGTGCCGACTTTCCTAAAATACCCATTTCTACACTGGCCTCTTCCATTTTAACCACTGACTGCCATTCTCAATTTCATCAAATCTGGAGTGGATCTCCTGTTTGAACCACCCCGCCACTAGAGAAGAACCTCTTTTTCATGCTAGTAAATCTGGAGTTTGAAGCTCAGGTGATGAAGATAAAGGCAAAGTGACACTATCTGCGAAGGAAATCTGGAGATGAAAGCTCCGGTAATGAAGATGTGGCCGAAGTGAGCCGAAGTGACTATATCTGTGAAAGAAATCTGGAGATCGAAGCTTCGACAATGAAGACGAGGGTAAAGTGACTCCATCCACAATGGAAATCTGGAGATTGAAGCTCCGACGATGAAGAAAACAAGGAAAATAGAGATGATCAATGAAGATCAAGAACTCGACGTTTACAGATCTAACAGTGACAATGAGGATTGGAGATGGCTGACTCCAAACGCGAAGTGACTCCATCGGATTCATCTTTATGGATACATCTTTATCGATATCCAGTGGTGACCCGACGCCGGAGATGTAGGGTTGAAATGTTGAATGAGGCTGCCGGTTTGTGGAATGAGGCAGCGACATGGAGGATAAGGTTCATGGGTGATAATTGGTTGTAAGGGTAATTATGTCATTGAATCCAAAATTTGTTGCCAAAAAAAAAAGAACTGGGCAAAAAATTTGTGGGCAGCCTAGAAAGAAAATTGGGAATAAAATTTGTGGACAGGACACAGGAGTATTGTATTCTAATATACTATACTACAAGTATGGGGTTACGGAGTTGGTTCCTAGGGTACAAAAGAAAGGCACATGGCGGACTAGTAGGGTTGCTGATGTCATATGAATTAAGATTGCTAACTAAGTAACTATATCAAAGAACCTGTCCGGGAAGTGTTAGGAGTTGTTGGGAGTAATGGAAACTAATATTGGACTGATGGTGGAATAGTAAAGTTTTAAGGAAAAGTTGAAGCTATTAAAGCGCCCTTTAAAAGATTCATGAATAGTAGAAGTGAGGAAGATAGAGTATAAGATTGTTTAAAAATTAAGTTGGTGGTTTTTGCGGTAATGATTGCACCTTTAGAACGTCTATATAGGGACTTCTATCTGCGCATTAGACATTTAGAGGTGAAAAGGGGAAGAGCTTTGAGATCAGATACAACCTTGGTGGAGTTTTGGACTATTGTGGGCATAAATGACTTTGTGTGGATCACCAAGTTGTTGGGTGTTATTTTCAAGATAACTAAGATGACTGTCGAGTGGAGGAAGAGTGGTGATTCTGTTGTACGGACAGGGTGATATCCAGAACACCAATAGTTATTCGGCTAGGCGTCTAACAATGGATGATGCTCACCATGTATGTTCGCCTCATCGTACCCTTTCATGGCATTGACTAGGCATCCATTACCATTGTCATAGGCATTTGACCTTAGGTCAATGTTTTTTCTAGTCTTTTTTTAACTTATAGTTGCGATTACACGAGTAGACACAATTATGGAATGTCGAAGTGTCGGCAAAGTGTGATTAATCTATGAGGACCAATAGACATTACTAACCCTGAACAATATAAGTGTCCACGACTCCACGTTGATAGACATCTTCCTATGAGTTATCAACTAGAGACAGCGACACAACACAACGAAGTTCCCTACATGTTGTTTGCTCTCTTCTTTTTTTATCTTAATTCTTTTTATTTTTCCTTTTTTTTAAAAATATTTTTGTAACGTGTAAGTCAAGTGCCTGATACCCATATGGCCATATCTTGTTTATTTTGACTCTCTTCTCTTTGTCCTTTTATTCATTTTTCCATTTTTCTACTGTTTGTTATTCTAATTTTTGTGTAACCTAGAAGTCAATTGTCTTGTGCCTAGATTTTGTTTAGCTTTGTTTAAATTTCTATATAGTTCTTGCCTATACTACCCAGCCTAACTCTATCCTATTCTTCCCCATTATTTTGTCCCATACGATATTTGGTCAATTCACATTCATTCTTACTTTATTTTTCTTATTACTTTTTAACATCAATGTCAACCACATTCTTATTTTTCTTTATCTTCGTGTCACTCTCTCATGCCCCAAAAGTAGTGGGACAACGGGAGTATTACAATTGGTTCTCTCAAAAAGGGGTCTAGATCTAGCTTCATAAGAAACATTGTACATTATTTTGTTTCAGATGGATATTAGGTATGTTGAGTATGAAGTTTGTAATTTATGAATAATAATATCTTATACCCAGGTATATTAATTATGATATATTTATGTTACTGTTACTACTCCCTCCGTCCCAAAACCCGCATTTTTAAAAATCAATTTATTTAAGAATTGGTATAAGAATAATTAATAAATTTACATATCAAAAAACTATGTCAAAATTTCTACAATACAAGAGGTGACAAGAATAATACTCCCTCCGTCCCCCTGTATTTGTCCACATTTGACTTTTGGAACTGTTCATCTAAGTACTTTGACTCATCAAATTCTCTCAATATGTAAGCCTAAATATAGTCATGTGTGATCTTGTTTGATTTGTCTTAACATATAGATTATTAATATATAATTTTCATAATTTTTTAATATACAAATTACAAGATAAAATGGATTAAAGAAGTGCATTGGATGGTGTGTAAAAATGAAAGTGGACAAATACAAGGGGACGGAGGGAGTATATTTTATCAAATAATCAATAAAAGTACACAAATAAACAAAAGTTATCGAGAGGTAGGACCTAAAAAAATTGTAATCCAATTTGGGACGGAGGGAGTATATTTTATCATTTGGCTAGTCGCTTAATTGTTACCTAGGTATTCAACTATGATCAAATTACTTAGTCACACCATGAAAGTTTGGAACGAATAACAGAAATAAAGTTGAGAAGGGAGGTGTGCATTTCTGAGAATCAATTTGGTTTCATGTTTGGTTAGTCAACCACAAAGGCCATTCACCTCTTGAGGAAGCTGATGGAGGTGCCTAGAGTTTAGAGAGTTGCTGCATCTGAGTTAAGAGCACATATGACGGTGTGTGGACCCTGGTGAGGTGGTCGTTTCAATGTGATTCAGATCACTTCTAAATAGAGATGAGTTTACATTAGTTTGCTTTCAGGTCTTTTATCTCCTTGTTTTTAGCATTTATTTTATTTTGAGCCGGAGGTCTCTTGGAAACAACCTCGAAGCAGGGGAAATATTTCTGTACACTGGCCCTTCCCAGACTCGATGCTGTGTGATTTTACTAGGTTTGTTGTTATACTATGCGGATTCAAAGAATGTAGGGGTGGAGGCTAGCCTTGTTAGTGATCTATCAGATGGGTATATCTTTATTCTTTGGTAATAACAGAATATGGCTTCGATGGGTGTTCTTGATAGAGTTAGCGTCATTATTATTATTTTGTTGACAACTAACTTACATTAAATAATATTACTATAGTTTTATGTTTTCACACAACACGCACACACACACACACTCTCTCTCTCTCTCTCTCGCCCTCATTTGTTGTTCCCTCTTACAGACTGCCTCCCACCCTCTTTCCCCCATGTAATTTTTGTATAATTTTATGCCCAATGAAGTTGCACTTATTATGTGTGTGCATCCATGCATCTCTAGTGCAACCATGATCTGCAGGTTAATCATCATGTTTGATTTTTAAAATTTGGCCCTTTTAAATCCTTAAAAAATTGTTTCCATTTTTAGGATTCTATTGGCACTGGATCATCACTTGTTAGTATATTGGAGCATTTTTTGCAAGGAAGGTTTGGGGTAGATTCTTATGAATGTGTACACTCTTGTCTCCATCTTTCTAAGAGGCAAGCAGCTCTCAATAGGTTCATGAAGAAGGAAAATGGGCTATTTGTACTTCTATTGGAGCACCGTATGTGTAACTCAAGCATTAGATTATCATCAGTGGACAATGTCATCATATATGGTAGTGATTCTAATCCTCAAAATGATTTGAAGCTTATACAAAAGCTATCATTTATGCCACAGTCTAAACCGATTAGAGTTTTCCGGCTATATTCGTGTTATACGGTGGAAGAGCAAGCACTTGTGATTGCAAAGCAAGATCCTGTTGATAACATTCAGAGTTTACACAGGAATACAAAGAGCACTCTCATGTGGGGTGCTTCACATTTATTCAGCCGATTGGATGAGTACCATGCCAGTGACTGCCAGGCATCAGATTCAGATATTTCATATGGAGAGTCATTTTTGAATGATGTTGTTAAGGAATTCTGTTCCATAATTTCTCCAGACAATGAAATGGATGCTATGCACATTCCAATTATTTCTAAAGTTCTTCAAAGTTCTGGACCTTGCACTACAAAGCCTCCATTATTTGGAGAGCAGAGTGTGAAATATACATGTGGAGAAGAGCCACAGTTGTTTTGGAAAGGGTTGTTAGAAGGAAAGTCTCCACGATGGAGACATATAAGTGGGCCAACTCCAAGGAACCGAAAGAGAGTCAAATACTTTCATGACTCTCCATGTACTCCAGACGTTAGTAATGATGAAGCAGGAAAGAAGCGCAGGAAGGTTGTGAACAGTGATGTGGATGTTTTCTCCAATTTACCTGTACCTGAAGGTGGCCAACTTGCTGATTCAAAGAAAGGTGAATAAACTTGTGTTGATAATCCAGTTTGTATTTGTCCTTCTGCTATGCACTGTTTGGAAAAAAATTGTAGAAGTGAAAGCTATTGCGATAATGGTTGGCAAAAAACTTGTATGAGGCTATCTCTTGTTGAGGTGTAAATCATATCACTTTTTGAGTAAAATGGTGGATTGAATGTGGGTGGCGGTTCTTATTTTGGGTAAGGGTTTTGAATTAGCCCCTCCTGATAGTGTTTCTCCCAAGCCGAAAGAAAAATCTCTTTTATTGCAAATCCATAACACTTGGTGTTAAGTATAAATTCTTTTGGTGTAAATGTTATCACCCTTAGTGTATACTTATAACTTTTGGTACAACAGATATCACTTTTAGTGCAAAACCTTTCACTCAAATCCATGTAACAAGTTGAGATCTGTGAGGTTGTTCCTCATGCAAGGTTTACATTCAATGGTTTCTTTTTTATTACAGGACCTTCTACAACTGGAACTGCTAATCAGTCATTGCCAAAATCAACTCCCTGTCAAAATGGTGCTCATGATCAGGACCATGGCACGAGGTCTCTATGCAGCCCATCACATGTTGATGTTGGATCTGTGGAAAGAAAAGCTCTACGTGATGACCAAAAGAACCTTCAAGTCTCTTTAAAAGCAGAGATTGCCAAAGTTATTGAAGTGTTAAAACTCTCGGTAACTGTCTTGCCTTCAATTTCCTTTAAGCTGCGTAGGAGTTCACTTTATGTTGGAAAATAATCTTATGTTATTTATTGAAAGTTTTGGCATTCACATTTTCCCTGTGGAACTCATATGACCTTTTGTATTGAAATATTCCAAATTTTTTTGGCATCATAAAATGAGCAGTGCAACTGCTGATGGTTTTTGGGTCTTGGTTTAATTTATGATTGAAACCCTTGAGACCAGCTTTTTGTATTTTACTTTTCCTCTGTTGTGTTGGAACTTGGAAATCATGTGTCTTCAGGTCTACTGTGATTGTTTCCTTAAATAAATTAAGTGTTAGCATTCACAATGGTAAATGCCTTTGTGGTTACAATTCAAATGTGATGTAAAGTCTTAAATGGATTAAATCTTTTTCTGTGGGTTCAGTTTCTATTATGATTTCTTCTATTGCCATTTATATGATCATATTATTTGATGCAGGATGATGTCAAAAATATGGTTGGAATATTCATAGATTATATTATGGAGAATCTTCGTGTTTGCATAGAATCAGCAACTCTCTCACAGGCATTGCAAGTATCTCTGGTTAATCTCTTTGCATCCTTTATTTTACTATTTTATGTTTAAAATGGATGTTTTTTATGTATTACATTATAACAACACAGTGAGCACATGCGCATACACCCACCCACACACACACATATGTGCGTGCACGCACGCGTGCACACACAACACAGTACTATAAATGGGCTTTACAAAGTTGTCCTGTGTGTTTGGAAAATTTCTAGAGAAAGGACTGTGTTTAAATTGTGTTTTGTGAAGACATCCGGCACTCTTACTCTCTAAACGTGTCTTATATGTCCATTGTTCTATTCTATAGCTATGGGTGTGGTGGAAACGCAGAGTGTTCATTCAGGCTTTGAATTCTTTAACATTTAGCTTGAATGGACTGTTGAAATACTAGGGGATTAGAGTGCCTTCGCGAGTAAACGCTAGCTCAGCCATAAGAAGTTATAAGTAGGCTCATGTTTTTTTGTTTATATTTTTACATTATCATGTGTGACTGGCTCATCATCCTTGTATGAATCAGATTATATTCTAATTACAATCAATACAACAAACTAATTATAATAGTCATTTCTTTCTTGTTCTTGCTTCATCCATTATTACTATGCGTGATGCGTCTAATCGTCTATGCTATATAGCTGGTGGTGGCTTGCTAAAGGCCACCCGTTGGAGTTCACGTTCTGTAAATACTCAACATGTTTATGATTGGTGGGTTCCCTAGAATTTTCTTTCATTAATTTTGTGATCCAGTTTAGTTGTCTGAAATTGTTGTTTGTTGCTAACTACTGTAATCATTAACTTTAATGCATCTCTCATGAAAGATAGCTGTTTACGTGTTCATTGTTTTGTCCATGGCATGAATTAGCCTTTCCGGAGGATTTCAGTTTCATACTTTTGTATATATTTACTTGTGATCTGACACTTCTGTGTGCAACGTTGAACCTATTTTAATATGAAGTTATACCTATGCTAACTTGATTGCTGTGGTTTTCAGTGTAAGATGGCTGCCAGAATCTTGGGGCAAAAGATTGATGTTAACACTATACTTTTGTTAACGAAAGAACATCTTGAATTTGAATGCACTAAGCACGAATCAAAAGACGTTTATAGGAGATTGCGTTCAAAGACAGAAGCATTTTTGCGTCACTTGGAAAAGATTGGATATGACTTAAAGCAGCCAAAAAGGATGGAAAATGCAGGGACTGAAATTATTGAAGAGGAGATATGCACCAACAAAAATTTTGTTGCACAGCAGACCACAGATGTAAGAGATAATGTTGTTGAGAGTGAAATGGATAAGATGGTCAGGCAAGTTCAATGCAAGTGTGACATGAGGATGTCAAGGCTCAAAGAAAAGCAACATGAAGAAATTGAGCACTTCCAGATAGAGTGCGAGCGCAAGAGGATTTCTATAGAAAAACTCCACAGTGTGCAGTTAGTCATTAATCACGCCATACATTGCAATACTATTATGGGAAAGAACAAGTTGAAGCAACTAAATGATAATTTTGCACGAGAAATAGCGGAACTCAACCGCTTTAAGGACATGAAAATCAAAGAAATTGAAGAGAATCATGAAACTGAAAGGAACATGGAAATGCAAAAGGCTGCTTCTTGGATCGCTAATGCTAAATTATGCTGTGTCGATGGGGTTGCAACTGAGCTGCACTCGTGCACATCTGATTCCAGAGATGATGTTGGAGACCCGAAGGCTGATGATCACAATTCTTATTCACGCGATGACACAAGAAGACTTCAAGATAGTTTATCCGTCAACGGTACTGTTTTTCATTCCGGGGAAGGTGCTGGGAACCTTCAAGATGTTGCAGGTGCCAGAAAGACATCTGATTCCTGTGATGATGTTGCAAATCTTCAAGATACTATACATGCCAATAAAGATGCTACTGGTTGTGGTATCGACGACCTTGAAGATAATATATCTATTGATAGCGTTAATCATCCTTTAAATATCCCCCCCAGAGATGATATTAAAATCATTCCAGATAATGCAAATGTAGTTAATATACATGCCAATAAAGATGCCACTGCTTGTGGTATTGGCAACCTTGAAGATAATACATCTATCAATAGCATTAATCATCCTTCAAATGTTTCCCCCAGAGATGATATCAGAACTGCTCCAGATAATTCAAATGTTGATAGTTTACATGCCAATAAAGATGCTACTGCTTGTGGTATTGGCAACCTTGAAGATTATACATCTATCAATAGCATTAATTGTCTTTCAAATGTTTCCCCCATAGATGATATTCAGAACATTCCAGATAATGCAAAGGTTGATAGTTTACATGCCAATGACGATGCTACTGTGTGTATTATTGGCAACCTTGAAGATAATACATCTATCAATGGCATTAATCATCCTTCAAATGTTTCCCCCGGAGATGATATTCGAAACATTCCAGATAATGCAAATGTTGATAGTTTACATGCCAATAAAGATGCTACTGCTTGTGGTATTGGCAACCTTGAAGATAATACAGCTATCAATAGCATTAATCATCCTTCTAATGTTCCCCAAGGAGATGATATTCAAAACATTTCAGATTATGCAAATGTTGATAATCCTCCAAGTGTTAGCTCTCCATTTCGGTGTAATGCAGAGGCAAATGGCCCCAGTGAATCTTTGAATGAATCAGAGCACAACATGGAACCTCCTAATGTGCACACATCTACATCAATTGTGAGCCAATCTAAAGAAGTTTTCACAACCACAGTTTCTGAGAAGCCCACAGAGGCTATATCCACTACAGAAGTATTTTTGTCTAGTCCTAGTCAGCCCAATGAATTGTTCACTGTTGGTTACAGTTGTGAGGATACTGTTCCTGTGGTTCCATCCTCTTTTGAAAATTCTGTTGATGAGATTCCAGAGAATGTGCATAGTGAAGCTGATATACCTGACCATATGTCTGAAGAAGGTGTTCCGGGGGTCCCATTGACTTCCATAAAGCATACGGTTTCTGAAATTTCTGTAGGTGCACCTAATGAAAACATTATCTGTGATAAAATATCTGAGGGTGTTGTTCATGTGGTGCCATTAGCATTCGAAACCCAAACTGTTGACAATGTTGTAGGTGACCATCCATCTGAGGATATTGCTCCTGGTGTTCCCATGACTTTTAAAAAGCATACTATTGATGAGGTTTCAGTTGGTGCACACAGTGAGGATGTCATAGGTGGCCGTCAATTGACGGAATCTGCTCCTGTAGTCCAAATACCTTTCCTAAAGCATACTGAGATTTCAGTAGGTTCGCATAGTGAAGGTGTTATATGTGGCCGTTCATCGAAGGAGATTGCTCCTGTGGTCTCCTTGACTTTTGAAAAGCATGCCGCTGATGAGATTTCAGTTCGTGTGCATGGTGAAGATGGTATAATTGACCATACACGGGAAGTCCATGAATCACGTATTAGCACAGGAGGATTGTTGGTGAAAGATTGTTCACCTACTAATATTACTGATTCTGCCAATAGTGATAGAAACCAGAATGATGCAGCTAATAATTGTGCAGATGGAAACTCACCATCCCAAGATAATTTATTGGCCTTGCCCAATGTACAAACATGTGCTTATTCAGATGATTGTCTATCACAACATCAAGTATGTGCATTTTGGCCATTGCTTAGTTTTGGGATACATGTTTTATTATCAATATACTTCCACCGTCCAAGTGCCTCATTATTTTTGTCCCATTTTGGTTCACTTTTTTTCCAAAACATATTTGGTAAGACATATTTGAGTGTGGTAGGTAGATTGGGCTTAGACTGTGCAACAGTAGCAATATTGTTGATCCACTTGCATATAGCTTTTTATTTTCACACTTTGGGAAACTAAAATTTTACGTGGGAACTAAAACTTTGGGAAACTAAAATTTTATTTCGTTGTGCTTTTTAGCATTTCCAAAAAACAGAAATAGGAGTATTGCTCATTTGGGTTTGATTGTGGGTATAGAGAAACACATCTTCTTTGCATAAGCAAGCAGAAGACTTCTTACGATGTTATCCCCTTTGTCATATGGAATCTTATTATTCTGTACCTCAGTCTTTCCTTAGGTTGTGTGCTGGATGTAAGGGGCATGTCTTCTTGATTTGTCTGCTTGCCACTAGATGTAGCACATAATTGTTTATATCTGTCTATCTGGCAATTGCGATTCGTTTAAGATTATTTTTAAAATGGTATATGTCTTGATAGTGGAGTAACAGTTAGTCAATGCAACGTTCGACGCTGATCATGGGTCATCTGGAAACGGCTGCTCTATGTTTTAACATTGGGGTCAGGCTGCGTACATCCGACCCCCCTTACCCTTCAATGGGCGGGAGCTTTTGAAGCACCAGGGTAATGTTGTTGTTGTATCTCAGAAATTTTCTTTGCTTGACGTGCAGGATCATGTCCCTGAGGACAACTCTTGCCAACTTTTAGTATTGGATGAATCACAACTCAATCGGGAACAGCAATTAGAATTTGAAGCTGGATCTCTTAGGGGGGATGATGCAAGACCAATTGCACATTCAAATTGTGAATCTGCCCCGACTGAAAATAGTGAGCCTCCACAACCTCAAGGTGGCTTTTCTAATATATCTGATCAACCTCCCAGTGAAGCTGCATGTGCGACATCTCCTAATCGGGAGACCAATGATTCACATCCCTCCGAACCTTCACCTGTATTGGTTGATTTTCCTAACGTGACACTTCATCAGAGTCAGACAGGTTTAGCAGCCAGTAGAATCAGCTGCCATTCTAGCAGTGATTTACACTGCACCCTTCCTCAGAACACCACTACTAGTCTCCCCCTTGAAGTGAGGATATCAAGTGAGCTTCATAACCAATTGACTATGCAACCTTCTTATATGGCCTCGGTTCCTGGACCTACCAACGCCCACACGAATCATCCCCATTTTATGTCTCCCATAAACCTGCCTGCTCGTCTTCCGGTTAATCCTCTTTCCAAGGAACTGGAAAGGATAAACAAAGAAATAGAACACGCTGTGAAGTCCCATGAAGATTGGGTAATTCTTCGATTTCTTAGATTATGTTTGGGAGTAGAAACATTGTATGAATTATGAAAAGAGGAAAAAGTAACAAGGGGAGATTATTTTTTAATGTTTGAGTTTAAGTTTCAAACTAAGAAGGAAAATCAAATTTGATTAAGACTTTTTTAGTTTTACGTATATTTTATGTTATCAGTATTTTCATAATAGAAATGTTTTAACAGAAGGTGCGGCACAGATCTGATTGTGAGAAGGAAATACAAGAAATGGTAGCTCAGATTTGTAGAAGATATGAGTCAAAATTTCAGGAGACTGAGGCAGCTTTTTTGAAGAGGAAAAGTGAACTAGAAGGGAATCATAACAAAGTTCTTATGCACAAGATATTGGCGGAAGCTTACAGATCCAAGTGTCGGGAGCCCCGGTCTGCTGTGCTTCCACAATCGCAGCAAGGTATGATAAATTTTTTTCATATGCTGTGTGACGCAACATGTTATTTGTTCTCATAAGCATAGAGCATAATTGCATTTAAGTGCTCCATCCGTCCCAAAAAAGAGTCATGTTGTAGTGTTTGGTGAATGTAGAAGTCTTTAATGTTGGCATGGTAAACCAGTTAAAGGACATGTATTCATATTCATATTTACTGATAAATTTTATTTCAATTATTTGTTGTTTTAACTACAAGTATAATACTTCTTTTGGCACATGATTTGAAACATGACTTCTTTGTCACGGCAGGGTATTATAATGAACAATATTCCAGGCGGGTTTTCTACTATGTGGCTTCTAAAAGTGTCTTTAGAATTTGGTCATTTTAGGTATAAGTGAGCTTTGAGCATAAGTGGGCCAAACCATTTAATGAGAAACTGAGAATCTTTCTCGTCTTTTAAAAAAACTTTTTTTCAGATTTTACCATTTTATTTTGGCATTTTTATACTGATGTGTTATTTTTGGTGCAATTACAACTGAACATTCCATTCTCTTCTGCAGCTAAACCTCCCAGTTATATGCTGCTGCAGCAGCAGCTACAAAATGCATCAGTGCTTCATGCATTGAGACCTCCTCCCTCTGTATTTCTTCCAGCTTCACACCAAGCATCTAATCCGCCAGGTTTTTCTTTAAGGACACAACTATCTGTCCCCAGTTTTTCATCTCAAGCTGTCCAACCCCAACAAATGGTTGGCCACCAGCATGCTTCTTCTGTCCCATCACCTTTCTCCTGGGCATATAATAATAACCCTTCCCCCAACATCTCCAGATCCATCTCCCCCTCTGCTACTGCTACTCAGCCTACTCTATCATCTTCAGTTCCCGCACGACCGCCGCTCATTGGTGACATGTTGCCTTCAGGGGGTAACACGAGGATATCTGTTGGAGATATGCGTGCACGTGCACCGGCCCCACACCTTCACTTATTCAGACCTGTAAGTATCCCAAGTGCTGCCACCACCACAACTGCACCCCTCCTCCCTCAGGTGCCACCTCAGTTGCCACAGGCAGTGTTTTTTCGGCTTCCTCAACAGTTGGTTGTAACCGAAAACACAGAAACCAACAATAATACTCTCCCTCACTTGCCAGAAATCAGCACAAGTGCTGCCACCACCTCTGCACCCCTCCCTCAGCTGCCACCTCAGCTGCCACATGCAGTGCCGTTTCGACTTCCTCAACAGTTGGTTGCAAATGACACCACGGAAAACAACAATATTCTCCTTCCCCTACCAGAATTCGACGCAGCATTTGATATGATAGACTTGTCCGAGTTTGGAATAATGGATAATACCTCAGCAGCTCAAACAAATGCCCCCATGGATGTCGTCTATCTCTCTGATGACGATTGACCCATACATTTTGAAAGATCCATCTGTCCTTTAATAAGTGTTTTTGTCCTCGCAGGGAATTGCATTCGTGCCATGGATGACATGAATTGAAGATCATCCACCCCGGCCCCTCTGCTCCCCGCAGGTTATTTAATACAGTAAAACCTCTATAAGAATATCCTTGGGATGCATGTTTTCAGCATAGTGGCACTAACATAGAGGTTATTCTTACATATGGTAATACAGTATTATTACTATATATAGAGGTTTTATTGTATCTGTGCACATTCTTCCCCCATTTTTTCCCCATTTTGTTTTGGCTGCACTGGGAAGAATCCACCAGCTTTTGTGTAAATATATGCATCTTTTCTGTATTCATTAACCACTCTTCCTTTCCTCTGTAATGGGGGAAAATTGTGCTCCAGTGATTGCAGCATTCCTTTATCTTTAATAAACTTTTGCTAATATACTCGGGCATTAATTAAAAATTATTTCATGATATATATATATACACACACACACACACACACACACACATACTCCCTCCGTCCCACTCTTTTTGTCCACTTTCATTTTTGCACACCATCCAATGCACTTCTTTAATCCATTTTATCTTGTAATTTATATATTAAAAAATTATAAAAATTATATATTAATAATCTATATGTTAAAACAAATCAAACAAGATCACACATGACTATTTTTAGACTTACACATTGAGAGAATTTGATGAGTCAAAGTGCTTAGATGAACAGTTCCAAAAGTCAAAACTGGACAAAAAGAGTGGGACGGAGGTAGTATATACATATATATATATATACATATACATATATATATATACACACACACACACACACACACACATATATATATATACATATATACATACATATATATATACATATATATACATATATATATATATACATATATATAGATATATATACATATACATATATATGTGTGTGTGTGTGTGTGTGTGTGTGTAAGTTAGTCGTTTTATTTTGTTTTAACATACGGAGTATGATTCTTTGGACAAAATAGTCTGCAAACATGGGTTTTCTTTTATGAACCGTGCTAAAATGTTTCAAGTTTAACATTACCGTTTGTATATTTGGTTTCATGGAGTGCAATTGTCGACAAATATATAAAGTTGTGTTGCGTAAGACGATTGTCACATGGATGATTCCTTTAAAGAAGAATTACAGCAAAATTTCTAGGAACCAATATTAGATTTGCCTTTTTTATATTAATTTTTAAATGTGATCGAGACCGAACAAAGTCTAATTTGTCTACTCGTAAAGATATATTCCGTACATTTATATACTTATGCAACAATTTTGTTTTACATTTTCTGTTATAAATATAAAAATGTAAGTTATCATAACACAATTTTCCAAAGGAAAAAAAGTACATATAAGTTAAAGAATTAACCTACATGTACCCTTTTGGGGTAATCCATTTGTAGCCTAGGCATTCACTGATACACCTAAACTTTGTGTGCAAGCACGGATATAGAGAGTTTGAGTTTGTGTGTGTCTGTGAATGTCTTGGGTACAAATGAGATACCTCATTTTGGTGTGTATTGCACTAAGTTAAAATATACAGAGTATATTTTATGCTTTCAATATAGCTTCTATTTCAATAAAAGTATTATTGTTGCATAATACTTCCTCTTTTATCTCAAATTATTTTTCTTGATTGAATTTGACACAAATTTTAAGAAAAGTAAAATTAGTTGGCGAAAAGGGTATATAGGATACAAAAAGACAGTGAATCACACAAAAATATTTTTTAAAAGGAAATGAAGTTTTTTTTGGGACGTCCAAAAAGAAAAACATGAAGGTTAATTTGGGTTGGAGAGAATAAATACTCCGTAATTAAATAGCACGGATGTGATAAATTAGGACAAAAAACGATTTTTGTTTTTTTAGATTGTAAAAATAAACTATTTCAGAAAATTAAAATAAATTGTTTGGGCCAAAGATCGGACCGAAACAAACTCGAACCATTCGACGGGATGCGACCACTCAATATAAGTCCAGGCCCATCATCTTCCCTATGTGACCCGAGCGAAGCAGAGTTTGAAACTCTCCTCTGCATTCCGACAGCCAACGCTCTCTTTCCCCCTCTCCCTCGCATAATTTGAAGGCAAATGGCCGGAAAATTCAGCGCGGCACCGGAGACGTATTCTCCGTTTCCATCACAGCGAATGGAGAAAGCATCGGTTCCCGCCGGCGACGATTGGGTTCGTTCGGACGGCCGTCACTTCTACGGGTGCCGCGAAGCATGTATGCGCACACACTCTCTCTTTCTCTCCAGCATAATATTTTTTATGAGCGTTCATGAAATTATGTCTATGGTTTCTTTATGAATCAGTAAATTCATTGTTGCATAAGTTACACTTAAACCTTATCTTGTCTCCCTTGGAGAATTGATTTCTGCAGATTTTAATGTGTCCGGAACATTTTCTGTAAAGAAGGTTATGAATTTGATAGAAATGTGTCTTCTAGGGTTTATTATGCTCCATTACTTCTAGAGTTAATTAAAAATATATCCCATATTTATTAAAAGTATAATCTATTGGATTTTTCAGTGCTAAACACTGGTGCAGTGAAAGCAGCTTCAGGATCCGCTTATGCAGAATTTGGAAATACTAAGGTCATTGTTTCAGTGTGAGTGTTTAAATAGCTTTTTCTTTTGCTGCTATATTTTTATATACTTTTGAATTCAAGCATTTCAGCTATTCAGTGCATCTTGCTGCTGTTTCATGTGCATCCTTGCTTTATTTTCCCTTTCTTGCCTACTTCGATCGAGTTGTAGGAACTGGGACTAAAAATGAAAAAAAAAAGTTAAAGATATTGTCTAAGTCTTTCTCTTTTTCTGATAGTGTACTTTGCCATAAGAGGTTTCGTTGAAAACATTGGGTAAAAACTTCAGGGCTTTGATTCTCTTTTGGTGTGTGCTCTCTTTCTATTTCACAAAGCTGCAATGAATTTATTCCATTTTTGTGCTTTTCTTTGCTTCTCATGTTCTCCATCAATTTCCTTCATATTTTTCTCTCATTCTTGCTTCAACAATTGTATCTTGCCCCTACACAAACTTGCTTTCCTTCTTACATCTTTATGAAGTTTTGGGCAGTAAATGAAGTGATGTCTCAAGGGTCTAATGTAAACAAGTCAGGGGCAAGAGTTGTGTGCATTTTGCCCCCTTAGATCCCAATGGAGTTGGGATTATATTGAGTTTTGTTGTTGTTTTCAAGGAGTCTTAAACAGTTGCATCATGTAATCATGTTGGCTTGTTGATATTTTCTTTATTCTTCAATAAATTTAGGTCAGGTCAACCCCCTTTGCTTACATTAAGAAGTGCTATTTTGGTAAATTTAGTAAATGATATGTCAAAGATCGGGGGAATTCCAAATCTATTTGTATATATTTCACAACATCAGAGGCATGTACACACTGGTTTATGCAGTAGTATATACTCGTATTAAAGAGTTGTGCTATTGTGGTCCTAAGGTTCACATGTGAAATAATGACCTTTCGTATATTTTCCATAGGCTCATGATTGAATTTCTTTTCTTTTGCAAGACCCACTGTAGATAATAATTTTATGTATCAAGGTCCATAAAATAAGTATGCAACTAAGGACCACGAAAGAATTTGCCTATAATAAATAGTTTGGAATTAGCTGTAATGTGATAAAGATATTCTTGCAACATGAATGAATGAGTACAGTCAGTACACGATTACAGCATGAGTATTTTCACAATTAGAAGCAAGTTGAAATCAAGTAGAATTCCAATATTGAGGTAAAAAAAAGCGCTCCCTTCGTCCAAGTTGTTTATTTTTCATTTTGGCTTGGCACGATTTTTAATGTAAAATGAAAAACCTATTGACTTTCCAATTTTGCCTTCCTCATGTAAAACAATGCCGCACACCGTCACTCCAATTGTTGATTTTGACCTGTGGCCACAACCCCAATTGCCAACTAGGAGATTGAATTGAAGTGCTCCTAAACTCCCTCCCTTCATCCTCTAGGCGCACCGTAATTGGTGGTGAATTCCTCATTGTTTCTGCTAATGGAATCAATTGAGGAAATACTTCAAACTTTGAATGACAGAGGAACAATCAAAGCCAAAATATATTTGTCGCCGACTTATCAGTGAGACTCATCGTGCGGTTGAGGAACCATGTCTCCGCCGTAGCTACACATCAGCCTCATCTTTCCGCTTCTTGTTGCGGCAACGTTGGGTTCCAGCTCATCCTAGGATTCTCGTCGCGGAACAAGGCAACGAATCCACTCAGTGATCGTAGTTGTGAGTAATACCGTAGACAGCCAAGGGAGAGTAAGACCGTAGCATCTTTAGGGCTGTGTGTAATAACGTAGCATCTTTAGGGCTGTGTGGTACTGTGTTGATTGACTAATTTTGTTGTCTGTTGGTTCAGATTTGGGCCAAGGGAGAGTAAGAAAGCAATGACGTACATTCATACAGGGAGGTTGAATTGTAATGTTACTTATGCAACTTTTTCCACTCCTATTCGTGGGCAGGTATGGTTGAGACCAATCTGGGTTTTCCGTCACATGATCTGTTCTTACCCACCCATTTATTCTTTTCTCTGTCTGACATCTAGTGATTGTAAAACTCTCGATTGGATATTGAAATGTTCTTTTGTAGTGTAGTCAGCAGAGAATAAAGAGCTGTCCTCAATGCTGCACAAAGCTTTGGAAGGTGCCATAATGCTTGACTCATTTCCAAAGACCACTGTGGATGTATTTGCGTTGGTTTTGGAATCTGGTGGCAGTAAGTTACATATTGTTTTATGTATCATTTTTTGTTTTGTTGCAATTGCTGTTATCCTACTCTATGTTATACGGAGTATTATAGATCAGGAATACTTGAATTTTATACAGAGCAAAAATTAAACCGGAGCTATATTGTTTTACTACATAATTACTTGCTTAGAGATATACTCCTTTTGTCCAAAGAAAAGAGTCATTTTTTAATCTTGTTTGTTTAAAAGTTCTAATTGAATAAACGATGCTAATCCTCATGATATTTGATGTTTTTTAAATAAGAAGTTGGGCTTTGTAAGTTTAGTAAAACGAACCAATACATTTTAAAAGATCAGATATATTTTGTGATTTTCAATAGTTGTACCTTGCTAAAATTCAAGAGTTGTACCTTTGTGAAACCATCTTCATTTAATGGGGACTGAGGGAGTAACAGGATCAAGTTTAGTATGCTGACTGTAATCTCAATGTGATTGATGGTAATCTAATTTTTGGATTAGACAAATCTAATTAAAAGGCTAAAAGCACATTGCATTGTTTGCATCTTAGTCCTCAATCTCCAGTTTAACCATACATAGCATGTGTTTTACATGCAGGCGATCTTCCTGTAATCATAACATGTGCAAGCCTAGCGTTAGCTGATGCAGGGATTTTGCTGTATGATTTGGTTGCCGCAGTTTCTGTGGTACTCACACATCGAAAAACTCTCCCTTTTTATACTTTATATTTTAATCTTATGATGACGCTATTACATATATACAGTCTTGTGTGGGGAAAAACCTTCTCATAGATCCGACTTCAGAAGAGGAAAGCTTGCAAGATAAAAGCTTAACGATGTCATGTATGGCATCGCGCAAGGAGATCACTCAATTGTTCTTCACCGGGGAATGGACCACCCCAAAGTTGAATGAAGTATGGCTTCCTCAGCCTAAGCTGTGTGTGTTTGTGTGTGTGTGTGTGTGTGTGTGTGTGTGTGTGTTTTGCATATTGGAATATAACTCTGAACTTTTGCAGGCAATGGAGCTATGCATTGAGGCATGTTCAAAACTAGGGAATAACATGAGAGCTGCTTGCTTGGAGCACTGTGTCCCTTCTGAATAGTCAGTCCCAAGAGTGTGTTTTTAGGATATAGTGGCTTATGNTTTCCATTAAATTGTGCAACTTCACCAACATTTTTTTTCATGAGTATCAACAATCTGGATGTCTGGCGCAATTTGTTGTTGGCTTAAATGGTACTGTAGTTCAGAACTGGAAAGTATAAATAGTTTTTAAAAAGGATGAGCCCCACCCCCTTATACTCGGCCGGACGGTTACTGAGAGGGGGTAAATTGGACTTTGATCGTAGACTGATGACAAAGAGTGAAGCTTGTATCTGGTACTTGCAGCGTCTCCCAGCGCAATTGTCAAAAGTTGAACTTGATATAAATGGTTTGTTAAGTTATCTAAATGTGAAACAAAACTGTTCGGAATTGATGATGATGACATTTTTGAAGAAACAAACTTTGATCCTCAATTTAATATTGTAAAAATTACATTGCATATCAATACATTGAACTAGACCTGGCAAAAAATGACCTGACCTGTTTTTGACCCGAGATCCGACCCGAAAATACTGGGTTTTGAATAAAGGTTTTGCTGACTGAACCTGAAGTTGACCGAACCCGAAATGACCCGCTAAAAATGGGTCAAACCCGACCGAACCTGAACCCGACCTAACCGACCCGCTAATGTGAGAATTTTTCAAATCATATGTTTTAATATGTAATATAATGTTATACAAATAAGATTTTATTAATATTTCTTAGCTTTCTACTCATTTTTGATGTATAAATTTATATTTTCGTACAAAAATTTAATGATATCGCATAATTATCTTACTGTTTTTTAAAATTTTCTGCATATTTAGTTTTTTTATTCGTAATATTGATAATCGGTAATAAAAATTACTTAAAATTTCAAAAAATAAATGAAACGCATAACCCGTTGGGTCGACCCAAACCCGATGACATTGGGTCATGAACATCTAGCTCTCAATCCGAACCCGAACATACCCGAACCCGAAGTAATCTGAACCCAGGATGATCAAACTCGAACCCGACCTGACCGACCGTTTTGTCAGCTCTACATTGAACTAACTTTTTGAAAGTTTTTTTTTCAAGATAAATACAATGGTAAACTTGGTGTAAACCATCGGAAAAGTCTTCACGCCGGGACAAGCTTTTATTGGCTTTTTACTGAATTGGCAAAACTACTTCCTCCCTATTGAATTAGAATAATGCTAGGGTGCACCCATGCTTCACACAGACATGGAGATAAAAAGAAGAATGTTGAAAATTGAAAATGGGTCGTGGGAATTGTACGCACGTCTTCTAATCTTCCATACCAAATTACGGAGTAATTGACACAATGACTTATAATTTTTAAAAAAATGAGTTAGTTGAAATTTGTTTAAAAGGAAAAATTGTGGGTAATATTTTTTATATATTAGAAAAGCTAAGGAATTATACAATTATTTTGGGACAAAATGAAAGGAAAGTGAAACGTTTAATTCAAAATAGATGGATTATTTTATTTCTCAAAAGAAAATATGAAAGTGTAAAGTTATTCTGAGATAAACAAAAAATGATTGTAATTTGAAGAAATATTCTACTCCAGGTACTATTTTGTAGGATTTTCTTCCATGAAGACCACTTGTTAACATAACATTTTTTTCTTGTTTTAGAGTAGATTCTCTTTCTTAGCCAAGCCAAAAAATTGACCTCGGGTTCCACTCAGATCCGGCCCGAATCCAAATTTGTGCAAGTCTAATCCTAACACTGTAGAGTCCAAACTAACACTGTAGAGTCAAACATGACTCCACAAAATTCATCTTTATTGAATATACTCTATATAAGCTCCTTTAAGTTAGTCTTTTTTTTTTACATAACTCTTTGGTTAATCAAAGAAATCAGGAAAAAGATATAAGAAGACCCAAGAAAGAAAGCGAGAAATAAATTATACTACGGAGTATATCTATTCCTAAATGATTTAGATTTTACGTAAAATAAAATAAAATTTTAAATTTTTTTAATTCATTTTATTTTAATGACTATTATAAAATACAAAATAAAACTTACAAATTTAAGGAATACATAAAAATTTCTACATAACAAGAAGTGACAAAAATTTCTACTTCCTCTATCCTAAAACTATCTTCCCAGTTACTATTCACACGGTCAAACTTAAATCACTTTCTTTACCTATTTGCACTTCTTATTTGATAAAATAATATAGTCTTGTCACCTCTCATTCTGTAGAACTTTTAATGTAATTTTTAATTATGTAAATTTTATTTTTTAATTTTACCTATAATCAAATAAATTAAATTGAAAATAAAGTCGGTAAAACATCGTAAACACAAACGGGAAAATAGTTTTAAGACGGAGGGAGTATAATTTTGAACTATGAAAAAATATACTCCTTAAATTATTGTAAGAAGAAGAGAGTAGCAGGATACCGTCCGTCGTAGCGCTTTCCACCTGGAACCAACCCGGTTGGTGTTTTCTTGAATTTGGATTCTTTTATTAGGGTTCCTGCGACCTTCTTCTTCATCCCACTCCTTCACACAGACATCTGTCCTTATCACTTTTTCCTCAGCTTCTCCTTACCTTGGGGGGTTTTTTATTTTGTCTGTTTCATCTTTGCTTCCTCTGTCAATTACTCAATTGTTGTCTGGTCCGTTGTCGGTCTTCTCTCTTTCACTCTTCTATTAATTTTGTTTCAAAAAGAATCTTTTTGTGTTCTTGTCGAATTGTTTTACAGATTTTTTTGGTGGGTTTAGCTCGTTTTGTGTGTTTATATACTCCGCATATCTTTATTAAATTTGATTTAACACTTTTGATCACTTTAATTTGTTCATACCCATCAAGAAAAAAAGTTCTTATTCAGAGTGGGTTTTCACTCTCTCACTTTCTCTCTCGGATTACTTCATTTGCTGTTGTTTTGGGTGGATCATATTAGTCAGTGATTCTTCTTTGATTCTTTCGGACTGTAGGGATATAAAGAGAAGCTGTTGATCGAGGAAATTCCAGATTGATTGGATCACTAACTTAGGTTTGTTCCTATATCTGTGATGTTGAATATAGACTCTGCTATTCAGTTTGATTTCACATTAGCATTATGCTGAAATGATCTGTGCTGGCTTTTCAAGAGTTGGATCTCATTATATGTTCGTTCGAGTGATTGCTTTAGTATTCAATTGAAGCTAGGACTAGGGCAACAAGTATTGTTGAATTCAATATTAGAGCAAAGTAAACTTTCCAGATTTTGATTGAACATTCACAAAAATGGTTGTCAGTGTAGGTTATGTACCATTGCTTGTTGAGGATATAGTCTCACATCGAATACCCGAGTTAAAAAAGATTTACTCCTCTCATTGTCAATTGATTTTGGGTTGGAATCCCATATTTCTGTATGGACTATGGCTAATATCTGTATTTGTCTTGTCCCGTGGATCTACATTAGTTTATTTCAAGCATAAAAGTTTATGTTTATTGTTTTTGCATGGAAGAGAACTAGAGAAGTGTTTTTAAGGTGGGTCACACCATTTCCCAAAGCTTAGATAGAAGGAAAAAGGGTGAACTAGGGAAAGTAAGATGTTAGTTATGTTCAATTTATAGAACTGAACATAAACTTCTTGAGGTCAGAGTATCATTATCTTCACAAAGGTCTTCGATAAATGCCACTTTCTTAGTTGCCACCATATGCTTGTAGATTCATAGCAGTGTTTAATGGGCTTGGTCTAGCTGCCAAATGCATTCCCATTAAATTTTAAACTATGATGCATGGAAACCAAATGAACTTCAAAATGGCATCTTTCAAAAGAATAGGAAGTGGACCGAGATGCAAGTGTTTTTTTTTTTTGCACAAAAACACAACTTCATTACCAAAACATATTAAAGTTTACAACCAACTAAATCAGCCACATAACATCTACAACAAAAGCCTCTTATAAGCTAAATAAGAATAGATATGATAAAGAATAAGAATAGGAAATGGACCGAGATGCAAGTGTTACGTATATGATAAAGAATAAGATTTTAAAGGCACCTTTAGTCTAAATGTGTCCTTTCTGTTGATTCATTTTTGCTATTGACCACGGAACCTTTAGTCCAAGTGTTCATAGCCATGAAAACGATACAAAATTAATATTCCTCGATCTTTCTCAGCTGTAGACTTTTGTAACTGGGCTTTATATTTGTTACTCTGCATCTTGTATACTCTGATAAAACCTGATGGTCGGACTTAAAAAGAAATTATATATAGTCGCACATTGTATGGGTCTTTTGGTCTTTTTACAGCACAGCTTGATCATGGTCTGTAATAGCTTCACCACATTCTTGTCTTTTGGCAATGGCATGTTTTTTTTTCTAGCAGGGCACATTTTGGTGGGTGAAAGTGTTATATTTTAAATCCTCAGTTAACTAGAAATCATCATTATTGTTATTATATACTTAAAAAAAGAGGATTAATAGTAATGTGTTTAGCTAAGTCTCTGATGAGGAATATGTTTATTACCCCTCAAGTTTCTTGGTGTTGCATGTCTTGTTATATTAGATAAAGTGTTTAGTCAAAGTTGTATTATTATTGTTTTAGATTATCTGAGGTAATAAAGTATGCCCTTTTACTCATTAGTCATTTCTCCATTGTATGCTGATAGAAGGACAATTTTTCAGGTCCATCTATCAATAGAAGCGTCAAGTATTACACCCTTCGTATAGCCCCTTGTCACACTTCCTTCAAGATGAATTGCCAATATGGAGAAAATCACGTAAGTTTCTAATCTTAGACCTGCTTGGTGGGTGAAATTTGGCCAAAATGGTAATGGTTTAAATTGCTGGTGGTATTGTGGTTGAAATTACTAAATGGTCTGAATTAATTAAAAATGCATTCTTTAATGGGCAAGGGTCTTTTAACACCCGCACTTGGTGTCATTATATTACACCGAGCCATTTGGGGGTACTACTGTGCTCCCTAACCCCCACCCCTAGCCCCCTCCTTGATTGCTCTGATATGCTAGAGTATTGTAGCATATTGGCAATCCATAAGGGGGGCTAGGGGTGTTGGAGGCAGGGTGCATGGAAGCAGTAGGTTTTTGGGGTGGGGGCCAATGGGAGACCGTAGGGCCCAGGTGTCATAATATGACACTCAAACCTGATGACACAAGAACTTGAGGTTCTTGTCAAAAGATGACGACAGAATGGTTATGTCTTGCATCTTCATTTTAGCGAAAATTAAATAATTTGATAAATAAGTTAGGGTTTGTTTGGACAGAGAAGAAGCTAAAGGAACACATGTTATGAATCTTTTGATGTGGTGTGTGTACAGGATGAATTGACTGTGGTGGGGTTTGAAGTTCCGAGATCCCCGGATTCAAGCTACAACAATGTGTACCGTGGGAGCGAAGACGAGGGGCGGGACCCACCTTTATTCCCTCCGCATCTCCACCAGACCGTCCTAAACGACCCTACAAAAGGTGATCAATCCTCTCCTCCACTCCCTTCGCCGCAGAACGTGGTCCTAAACCACCTTTACATTGAGAACAACAACAGAGAGACACCAAGAACCGTTGTGGCGCTAGGTTCAACCCACCGGTTCCGTTCAAAATACGTCACCGTTGTGCTTTACAAACCAATCCCAAGAAGGGTAGGCGGCGGTGCCGCCGCCTAAAATGAAGTTGTTTTATAATTTAAAATTTTTTTAGATTGCACAATTCCATCTTTAGTTTTTGTGTATATATTCATTTTAACTTTGATAAGTTTTTTTTTTGTATGTTGTATTTGGAGATTTGCTAGATGCACCAAACTTTAATGGTACATCTATTATGGTCGCACACCACATTCTCTTTTGAAATCTTTTTCTTTACTATTCACATGATTAAATTATGCTTAATAAATTATGCTTCCTATGTGTCTAGTTAATTGACACACTTTACTTTCTTGGAGTCTAAGTAAAAACATTGATTTCTTGGAGTCAAAGTAAAAAAGTTGAAAAAGGAAAAGTGGATAATTAAAATTTGTTTAGAAGAAAAGAGTTATTTAAAATTGTTTTCAATCTGGTCTAGTCTGATATTAATAAGAATTTTGATTAAGTAATACTTTTTCAGTTCACACAAAAAACTTCCCGAAGTAATAAACAATAAGTAATACTCGTCAATTATAAGAAAAAGTTTGAGACATCAGGATCTTAATGAGGATAGGAGGGATTATAAATTCATAAATGTTAATGTCACAAGTAAAATGTCACAAAAATTAAAAATCTATTATTTGATCATTTTTTTAATTATTTAAGATTATTTTATTCTTTTGGTAGGACTCAAAAATGGTAAATATCTAAATTTTATGACTTTTTTTATTCCTAAGTCTAACATTTCTTTTATCCTACCTCCGCCATAAAACTATATTTTAACAATATCAAAACTTATTTAATTTCCTTACATATTTTTATTAGTCATTGGGTTAAATAATAAATTTATATCACCTTTAGTTTTATATAACTTCTAATATGATTATAATATATAAATGTATTTTTAAATTTTAAATGGAATGTTAGTTTAATGACGGAAGGTGTAAGGGTCTATTTCGTTCAATTTATTTTTTTCAGTTTAGTATTTATTATTATTAAAATCAGACTACAGATGAGATCAAACAAAAAACAAACCTCAACTTAAATGTGATGTTGCAAAATTTGCAAAATTTAATGTCATCAATTCAAATTGTGGTCACAAGAGGACGATTTTTGTTTCATTTGTTTTCTTTAATGAGGGGTTAAAAGTTACGTAGAACTTGAATAAAGGTGACAGAGAATGGACTAATGGGTCAAGAGGAATTTCTCGAGCGTGGAGACCGGATACCCCACTTTGATTTCATTCACTCTCTCACTCTTTTCTGCCGCAGAGCACATCACCCTTCTTTCTCACTCTTTCTCTGTTCTTGAATCCTCATTTCGTAAGCGCATCCATGGCTGCTACCTCTTTTCTTCCTCTTTATATCATCTTCTTCTTTCCGGCTATTCATATTATTCATTCGTGCTCTTAATGCTTCGGGTTCTTCCATTTTCTTAGTTCCTACTGCTTTTGTTGGTGCTGTTTTTAACTTTCTTTTGCATGTATGGACTGTGGTTTTAGGCTCTGGGGGTTTATGGTCTTGGTGGGAACCTAAAGTTTCGATCTTTGAACTTCTCAGACATCATCTGCAGATACCCATTTCTTGATTTTGATTATAGTGTAAGTATTCGATCATATACCTATAGACTATAGTACCTTCTTTCTGGGGTCTGTGTTTTCTTTCTGGGGTCTGAGATTTGATAACTTGATTCATGTTGTTAAATGTTTTTTTGTTATAAATTTCGTGCAGGATTTAAGTTGGGGATGCAGTGTAATTGAAGGTTTATATATAATGCTGATCTGTACTGAATAAAAAGAAAATCTTGAAAGATGGAAGAAATACAGTCTCAATTGGATCAGTACAGATCTTCATCATCTTCAGCAAGTAGTCCCTCGAACCGGGTACCATCATCATCAATCAATAATTTCTTTTACTCTAGGAGGCCCGGTACAATCAGGCAACCGATCTCCTTTGAAGATTCACCCGTCTGGGATGACACTGACATTGAGGTTAAAGTGGATGACGGGGGCGAATCTGTCAATCTTACAGCTGCTCAGGTCTCCCCATTCCTTGCAAGACTTAACAGCGAGTCGTTGGCACCAGTGAAGAGGACTGTTTCTGGTGCTTCGGTTGCTTGGAAAGACTTGACGGTTACCATAAAGGGTAAGAGGAAATACTCGAATAAGGTGATCAAGACTTCAAGTGGCTATGCATTGCCAGGAACTATGACTGTCATCATGGGTCCTGCCAAGTCGGGAAAATCGACACTTTTGAGAGCTCTTGCAGGTTTGTTGTAGCTTGTAATCAAGTGATGACTGGAAGTGTACCTCACTACTAATGGAACCTGAAACAATTTTTGTTTATCTCCTTAAGGTAGGTTGCCTGATTCAGCCAAAATGTATGGTGAAGTGTTTGCAAATGGCTCAAAGTCTTACATTCCGTATGGATCTTATGTAAGTTTTCTATTTAATTTGTATGGTTTCTAACTGAAAGGTTTTACAGATTCTGCATCCTTTTTCCCTTTTTCTTGGAGATCTATCGATTAGGTGTTAGTTTATAGGCAGTGCCGTAAGGGTAAGGTCGGGATACACCCACTCAGGCCACCCTGCACAAACTTGTGGGACCCCATCGGGTTGTTGCAGTTGAGGCTGAAAATTTCAGGGAAAGAAAACAGGAAGGAAAAACATAGAGGGAAATAGAAAGGAAGGGAATATCAACAACAACCCAGATAAATCCCACAAGGGTAGGGTCTAGGTAGAAAGGAAGGGAAATGTGGTGAAAAAAAAAGACAAGAACATTCCATTTATTTAGGTATATATTATATAAAGACTAAGAAATCTTAAACTTGTGGTTGTAGTAGACCCAAGCAAAAGAAAATAACTTTCCTTTCCATAGCATTTGCCTGAATTCTTCAATGCATCCCAACTGCATCTTTTTTTGTTGATCAATAGGGATTTGTTGAGAGGGAAACAACACTTATAGGATCTTTGACAGTTCGCGAGTTCCTCTACTACTCGGCATGGCTTCAAATCCCAGATTTCTTTTGGCAGACTAAGGATGTGGTTGAGGATGCCATCGTTGCAATGTCACTGGGAGATTGCAGTGACAAACTAATTGGCGGTCACTGTTGCATGAAGGGTCTTCCAAAGGGTGAGAAAAGGCGCGTTACCATTGCTAGGGAACTTGTGATGAGACCACATGTTATGTTCATAGACGAGCCCCTTTATTGTCTCGACAGGTTTGCCTCTCGTTCTACTTGTTATTTTGTCCTGAAAAAAAGTCATTTTTCTCATGATTATATAGTACTTACCATTCATTGTGGCATGATGATGTGTAACTGTGTGTGTGTGTGTGTGTATGTGTGAAGTGTTTCTGCACTCCTAATGATGGTTACACTGAAGAGGCTCACAAGCAGTGGATGCACCCTAATTTTCACCATTCATCAGAGCAGTACAGAAGTGTTTGGTCTCTTTGATAGAATTTGCCTCCTTTCAAATGGAAACACGCTGTTCTTCGGAGAAACACTAGCTTGTTTGCAGGTAAAAAGAATAAAGAGTTCTTCAGATCAAGTTATTATTATTTTTTTACCTTGGATAGTTATAAGATGGAAACACTAGCACATAATTTATTTACTTTTTTTTTTCTTGAAAATTTTTAAAGCACTTCTCCAATGCTGGATTTCCTTGCCCAATCATGCAAAGTCCATCTGATCACTTTCTGCGCGCAATCAACACCGACTTCGACAGGATTATCTCAACCTGCAAGAATTGGCAGGTACTTTTAAAGCCATTGCTTTCGAAACAAATGAAAAATCTCTGGTTTTGCAACTTTATGTGTTTAAAACATACTCCATGAAATAAAAATTAGATCTTTCTGGGCAATTGAATGAATGATTGGGACAGGATGAACCGGGAGATTCATCTGCAGTGAACATGGACACTGCTGTTGCAATACAGACACTTGAAGTGACATACAAATCTTCAGATGCTGCAACTGCTGTTGAAAGCATGATAGTGAAGCTCACTGAGAGGGTATTTCTGTTGACTTCTTCTATAAAAAAATGACATTAAAGGTTATTATTTATTGTCAAAGAACCAACTCAGCCAAAATTTCAAGCTCGTGGTTGTAGGCACAATAAGGCTTTGTTTGGTACACGGAATTCAAGCCTTGGAATTGGAATTGAGGTCTTCAATCTCAATTCTACTGTTTGGTAGCATAAAAATATTTAGATTTGGAATTGTTAGTGCAAAAAATGAATAGGAATTAGAGAATTTAATTCTGTTGAATTCAACTTTATAGAATTTCAATTTCAATTCATTTCCAATTCCGTGTACCAAACGGGCCATAAAGGTTTTTATATTCTACTCCCTCCATTCCATATTAACTGTCCATTATGACTTTCTTGATACATTAAAAAATGAACGTATGTAGACGTACCTCATGTCTACATTCATTCATTATTCAATGTACCAAGAAAGTGTTAATCGATAGTTAAAGTTAATATGGAATGGAGGAAGTAACATTTATTCAAACACTTTTTTCTATCTGTGCTTTTTTCGTCGCAACAGGATGGCCCGTTACTCAAAAGCAAAGGACGGGCAAGCCTTACGACGCAAATCGTAGTATTGACATGGAGATCTGTGTTGATCATGTCAAGAGAGTGGAAATACTACTGGCTTAGGTTAATCCTATATATTCTTTTGGCTCTCTCTATAGGCACTGCATTTTCTGGGCTTGGCCATTCCTTGTCATCTGTTGTGGTATGTGTGTCAATATATACGCCAAGAAAGTTGGCTCCTTTACGTTATTTTGCTTTTAAAAAAATTATTTTCCCACTCAAAAAAAATTTATTTTCAATGATACCATGTATTTTTTTATATTTTTTTAATCATTGTAGACAAGAGTTGCAGCAATATTTTTATTCATATCAATGTCCTCTCTTCTAAGCATAGCTGGTGTACCTTGTTTAGTGAAGGAAATCAAGGTAATGTTTGTGGTTTATGATGTTCCCAATTGAGCAATATTTCTTTTTTCATATGAATAACTTTTGGTTTTTATGAATGAACATATGCCAGATATATAGGTGTGAAGTTTCGAACCAGCATTCCGGGGCTTTAGTTTTCCTGCTTGGACAGCTAATCTCCAGCATTCCCTTCATGTTCCTCATCTCCATTTCGTCGAGCTTAGTGTTTTATTTCGCCGCCGGGCTGCGCAACGAGTTCGGCTTGTTGATGTACTTTGTGCTCAACTTCTTCCTCTGCCTCTTGGTAAACGAAGGAATGGTCATCTTCTTCTCTTCCATCTGTCTAGACGTCTTCTCCACCACGATAACCTTAGTCTCAGTACATGTGAGCACTTGCTAAACCTATTACTCAGACCACATTAAAAGATTGAATTCAATTGATTAGATGGTCTTCGTTCTCTCAGGTGCTCATGATGCTTACGGCTGGATACTATAGAATCCGACACGACTTGCCAAGGCCGGTGTGGATGTACCCTATGTCCTATTTGGCATTTCACACATACTCTCTCAAGGTAAGTCTGAAAATCCAATGGCTGCCGATGGGCATTGCGCAGGTTGGCAAGGCAAGGGGTGCCAAAGGGGTAACACCCAAGTTTGATTCCTGACAACTGCACTGGGATGCAACTATGCTCAACATAGGGCCTCTACAAGTATCAAGTGCAGGCTCCACTCTTTGCCACCAATCTGCGATCAATGTTCAATTTATCTTCTCTCAGTGACCATCTAACTGAGTCTGAGGGGACCCTTAGGGATGTGGTTCATCTTTTTTGAAAACCCAATGGTTGATAATGCGTGTTAGTGTTTCTCTAAAGGCATTTTTGAACAAATTCGTATGCGTTTCAGGGACTTCTGGAGAACGAGTACTACGACACTTCGTTTGATGATGGAACGGGGAAGAGCTTGTCGGGGTTCGAGGCTCTCAAAAATATGTACGACACATCTGTTTACACTGATGCAAAATGGGGAAACATGTTGGTGTTGCTTGCCATGGCTGCTGCGTATCGTGTGCTTGTTTTCGTTTCACTACATTTTTGTGCCAGAAAAAGAATGTTCTCTCTGAATAGACTTTTCCCCTTTAGGTAAAAAAAAAAAAAGATTATACATATTACAGCAACAAGAACACTTGCTGCATTGCTCTATTTGCTGTCCAAAACTTCAAAGAAAGTTTGATGTCTCTTTTTTTTTCAATTTTATTAGGGATTATTTAGATAATAACACTCAAATATTCACTTTAAGTTTGTCTTTTTTAATTGCAGTTTTTAAAAAATAATTTATCAGAACTGAGTTCATCTAAATTTTGAAGTGAACTAAAGTTAGTGTTAATCCTACATTTAAAGGAAAATTTTCAAGTTGAATTGATAAAACATTCAATTTGAAAATAGACCATGAAATATCAAATAAGATAGACTGAGACGGAACGTGCAATTAATTTTTGCAACAATTTTTTATTCCCAAAGCTCACTTCACCATTTCTTTTCGTGAGAAAAAAAATTATTAATTCACCATAGAATCACACATTAACTTTTTATAATCAATATTATTAAACTCGGACCGGTGGATAATCTGCAAACTCATTGATTTTTGAAGAGATGGATTGAATCGTTTTGATCTCCGGTCTTTATTTAACCGGTTCGATCGACTAGTTCGGCCCGAATTTAATAATACTGTTTATTAGAGCACAATAAAATGGAAAAAAAAATCAACTGATTGTCACTTTGTTTTGAACCGCAAGGTTTACGTCCTTGATGAACCGACCCATATTTTCTTGGGAGGATCCGTTTTTGCTAAACAGGGCATCTTCCATCGTCTTCTTCACCCGCTTCACTGCATCTCGCAGTGCTTCGCTCGATTTCCCGCCCATAATCCGTTTTACCTTCTCCGAGATTTCGGCCCTCGAGACCGGCGTCTCGTCGCACAGATTCAGCCCGCACTTCCAGTCGTCGACGATGAGTTTCCGGTTGGTGAACTGATCGGTGAGGAGAGGGAAGCAGAGCAGCGGGACGTGGCACCAGATCCCCTCGAGAGTCGAGTTCCAGCCGCAGTGGGTCAGGAACCCGCCGATCGCCGGGTGGCCCAAAACCTGCTTCTGATTGCACCACGGCACGATCATCCCGCGGCCGGAGATCTCCTCCGTTAGATCCGAAGGAAGCGGGTTCGGGTCGCCGGAGCAGACCATGTCCGGGCGGAGAGCCCAGAGGAAATTCGCCCCGCTGAGCGAAAGCCCAAACGCGATCTCCAGGAGATCCGGTTTGGAGAGGTGGGCGTAGCTCCCGAAGGAGACGTACAGGACCGAGCCGGGCGGGTTGGACCCGAGCCAGCGGGAGCAGTCGGACTCGGACCAGAGGCTGGTGGCCACCGGGCTGGCGGAGAACGCCGGGGGGAAGATGGGTCCCATGGCGTAGAACTTCATCTTCTTCTCGAGGGCGGTAATGGTGTGGGGCTCCAGCTCGTGGACGGTGTTGCAGAGGACGAAATCGGCGTCTCTGACGTCGTCGAAGGCGGCGTCGATGATTTGGTGGCAGACGGTTGCGGTGTCTTTGGCTTGGAGGTAGGACATCAAATCCCGTCGCCGGATTGATTCAACTCCGGGCACGTAGTTGATCACTTCCTCCCCGCCCACATCTGAATCTGAACAGTGACCACCAAAACCAAACAATGTCAAATTCGTTCAAAATACTCAATCCGTAAAACAATGTTAAACAAAAAATGTCTTCGATTCACACATTCTATGAACTTTACTATATTTTGATTATTTTCACTATGAAAAAGTTGGGTTTTCTTTTTGAAAAATAGATAAAATATCCATATGTTGAAAATTGTTAATTATTTGAAAATGAAAATCATATCAATAATTTAAAATCACCAGTATTTTTATTGGGTGTGGACATTGATTGGTAAATAAATTTGAATTTTGAAACCCTATACTATGTATATGTGATCCGCATATATGTACATCTATTTGAATAATTGTTATCTGTATTGATTAGTACATTCACCAACAATAGTAAGAAAAATGGATCTCTTAGAATATGATCGCACTATTGCCTGTATTAGCTCAATTAAACTTAGCCTAACAAAGGATATTTCACCCCCTATTTATAGTTCACACATTAATCGATTGTTGTCCGGATTTTTTGTCTCGATTGATCTTATAGGTGCCAACTATGGGCAAAGATTCGGTCATCAATCACCCCGATTTGTGAAATTGACCATCTCTTGCCTCCTAATTCGCGGCCCAAGCCCGACTCCGATCCTCCTTCAACCCAGACCACACAAATGCTGGACAAATTAGTGCAATAACCTATTTGGTCGGTTCTATATCTTCTTGTGCCAAATACCCATCATATATTATGATAAATATCCATCAATGTCATGGGATGATTTGAGGGTGTTCCGGTGCCCAATTGTAAAATTAACGGTTCCTACCTCCCCTAACTCCCTCGCTCCGACTCGAACACATCTCTTCATCCCCTTCAATTGCACTCTCCAAGTTAATTTTGGCATTGGAGTCAAATTTTGACTCCAAAGTCAAAATTAACTTGGAGTGCAATTGGAGGGGTTGTGGGTGCGTTCTGGTCGGGGCGAGGAGGTTTATTGGGGGGTTAGAGGGTAAGAACCGTCAATTTTACGATTGAGGTGTCCGGGTACCTGCCGAGCACTATCGGATCATCCCATGACATTGATTTCCAATGTCATGAAAACCAAGGGGTAAATATATTAAAAACATTATGTTTCATAAATTATGTTTAACATAAGTATACATAGATAAATCAAAGGGAGTATATTATAAAAATAGAAAGAATATGATCAAATACAATTAATAAAGATATTAAAATATGTGCATACCTTTACGGTCGTAGTGGCCATGCAAACGCAAGAGATGGAGGTGATAATAGAGCGTAAAAACCAGAGCCGGTTCGGTCCAGAAAGATATGTACAGAAGGTTATACTTCTTCGCCAGCTTCCCGGGGAAGACGAAGAACGAGTCGGCGATCAAGCAGTTGACCGGGGGGCCGCCGCCCGTCGACTTCAGCATTCCCCTGAGAGCCTCCTCCACGTGTGCAGAGTACACGTGCAGGAGCGCCGCGAAGAACTGGTCGTGGTTCTCTGACCGGTCCCACTCCACCGGGAGCCCGTCCGGGATGGCGAGGTAGCGGATGTCGAGCCCCGCCCGCTCCCGGATTCCGGCGAAGATGTTGTCTTCGCCGCCGCCGCGGTGGTGGCTGCTGGCGTTGCTCTTGGAGAGGTGGCGGTGCACGGATTGGGTGTTGACGAAGGTGACGGCGAAGCCGTTCTCCGCCAGCTTGTACGCCAGGTGGACGGACGGGATGACGTGGCCTTGAAGGGGATAGCTCAATAACATTGCATGAGGCTTTTGTTGCACGGGTTTCGAATTTGATTCAACCATTTATTATTATTATTATTAACTAAATTGATTGATTATAATTAATTATGGGAATCAACCCGGGGAGGATTTATAAGTATTAGGGTACGTTCCAAATGTCGCACTCCACTTTTAATAATGTGTCGCCGACGACGGGTACCAACCCGGGGAGGTGGGAGTGTTATGGCCACTTGTATAATTATTTTGTTCAATAATTTGGCCGTGACGGGTAGATGAGAAATCATGGCCAGGCCAAGTTGTGTCCAAATTAAAAACAAAACATCATTTATCAAATACTCATCACTCATGTAATCATGTTAGAGTCTATCTCAGTCTATCTCACATCGAAAGTTAAATAGAAAAGTAATTCGTATATAAGTTCTTGATTTAAATTAATTTGATATCATATTAAGGAACTAACTTAACAAAAAACTCAAACTTATTTTGTAGACACGGGATATGTTTTATAGTTTCCTTCAATCCCGTAATGATATTTCACATTTGATCGGATACATAAATTAAAAAAATTGTGTGTTTCACACTTGAAAATTATGCGAGGAGAGAAATAATACAATTCAAAAAGTGAAAACTGAAAGATTTTTGTGAGATGAACAAAAAAAGTGAAAGATACTACTCCCTCCGTCCCCCAGTTTTTGTCCATTTTTTACTTTTGGAACTGTTCATCTAAGCACTTTGACTCATCAAATTCTCTCAATGTGTAAGCCTAAATATAGTCATGTGTAATCTTGTTTGATTTGTCTTAACATATAGATTATTAATATATAATTTCTATATTTTTAATATACAAATTACAAGATAAAATGGATTAAAGGAGTGCATTGGATGGTGTGCAAAAATGAAAGTGGACAAAAACTGGGGGACGGAGGGAGTACATTTTTGCCTTTTGCTATTCTCAATCTAATGACGCACAATTGACACAAAGAGCTAATGCCCCAGCCTCCGTTGGAACTCAAACCTGAGTAAACTTTCTCATGAATTCTGAGAGTGAGCTTCCTATCACTTTAGACAAGGAAGAAGTTCAGATTCAAATATTTATTAGTAAAAAATATGAACAAATACTAAATTAGAATATAATTGCCATCTCATTAGTACTCAGAAAAAATCGATCTATTTTTTGAATTTAATAAATGAATGCAAAGTGGAATATAGGCCCAATCTTTTTAAGTTGGTACAATCTTTGAGATCAATATTCATATCCAAACCGAAAATCAGAGTACTTTAGCCCAGGTCCAAAAACTTTTTAAGAGGATGTATTTAATCCAGATTTCAATAGATTCTGATACATTATGGATTTTGTATAATCAATAAGCTATTTTAAGTCTACGTAGAGTTAAGTAGATTTTAATTTATTTTTGAGAAGGATTTTTCATGATTATGAAAGATTATTTGTAATCAATGAATTATGTATATATAAACATTTTTTTCTTTTTCTTTTCTTTTATAATTGAACTTTTTTTCATTTTTTCCTTTTCCTTTTCCTTTTTTCTTTTTCATATCTTTTTTCCTTCTTCCCCCACGGACCCTAGCTTTCATTTTCTTTTTCCCTTTTCCTTTTTCTTTTTTCTTTTTCTTTTCTTTTCCCCTTCCTCCCCCACAAACCCTAGCCGCCGCACCGCTACCATTCTTCTTTTTTTTTATTTTTCTTGTTTCTTTCGTTTCCCGGCCCAGCTCCCACGATGCCGCCGCCGCCATCGTCGCCACCCAGATTCACCGCCACTGCCTCCCTTCTTCTTCTTTCAATCTTTCCTTCGCTGAGAAATTTTGTTCGTGATCGCCCGTAGGTTTTCGTTTAATACTCTCAATTCAGACGGGAGTATCTGTAACACCCCGGCCCCCTACCCTGGCCGTAAGCATCCGCTCATAAGATTGTAGACTGGCCTCACAAATCAACACAAGTCTTTCCCGCATACTTTATCCTCACTCGTGTGCGCCCAAGGAATTTCCCAGGGGGTCACCTATCCTTGAAATTGCTCTAAGTCAAGTACGCTTAACTTTGAAGTTTTTAGGTGATGAGCTCTCGAAAAGAAGATGTATCTTGTTGGTATGAGTAGTACAATCATTCCTTTTGAGCCTTTCCTTTTCCCAATGCATCTATTTTCAAATCAGGGTATTACAGTATTAGTTTGCCAGTAGGTTTTCGTGTGCCTCTCTTCTTCTTCTTCTTCTTTCTTCCGCTGAATCTACCTTATACAACAGAGAGAAGAACTGAGAAGATGAAGAAGAAACACAACGGCAGAAAAGAAACATATAAAAGAAAGGAAAAGAGAAAAAGATGAAGAAGATACACAAGGGCAGAAGAGGAGAAAGGAAGATGAAGAACAGAAAAGAAACAAATAGAAGAAAAGAAGAAACACAAAGTCAACCAAAATCTCTAAGCTATTGATTGGATTTACAAACAAGATTTTTATTCATACTCAAGCTCAAAAATCCATCACAATCCATATTGTATAACAATCCTTCAAAATTTATCAATTTTTAATACCATTAGATTTAGGAAGAGTTTTCAAAATTTTAATTGAATACCTCTAGATTTTAAATAATTTTTCAAAATCCCAATTGAATACCTGTTGATTTTTAAAATCCAAAAAAATCCAACAGATTTCTGATTGAATACACCCCCTAAGTAAATGCATGTACCGACTCAGATAATGGGCTTTTTCGTCACGAAAGGATAAATATTATCCAATTTTTATCTCCATAAAAAAAGTTTATTCCATCCAATATTTGGCACGGAGATTAAAAAAATTAATTTATGTAGTTAAAAGTGATACAGCAATTTTTTTTATTAGAAGGATCACATTATTTTTCAAAGTAAAAGTGTAATTTGTTCTCGCATATCGTGTCACATCATTCTCTTTTAATTATGGGAAAAGGATTAAAGTATGAGTAAAACATTGATAATATATCAAAATAGGAGTTTCATGTTTTTATTATCAAAATAGCAATTAAAATGCATTTACAATATCAATCATGACCACACACATTACCAAAAGGTATAGTAAAGCATTCATGTACAGTGTCACATTACCACAGTGCGAACTCCTGATTAAGAAAAAATGGAACTCATATTTTGATACTTTCTCTATCTTTTACTCCTATTTGGGATGATTTCTTTTTAATTATTGTACTTACTTGCAACAAACAAATTTAGGAATAACTTGTTTACATATCATGATATATTGCCATTTGGGATGACTTGTTTACATATCATGGAAATAAAACTCCACCATCCAATTTCTATGTTAAGCGTTGTGGGTGCTATGTACCATATTTTTAGACCTAGAAAAATCAATTGTTACCAAACTTTCTTTCTTTTCAATTCACTCATCATTAAAGCAAAAGATGATACGGAGTATAATACGGAGTACTTCGTACGATATTAGCAATGCAATCGATACGGGCGGAAGTTAGGGGGGGAAATATGGTACTCCTTCACTCCAAAAAATTTCATTCAATTTTGGTATTTTTGGTCAATTTTTTTTTAAATTTTGATCATAAATTACTTTAAAACTACATTAAATTGTCATATCATTAATTTTAAGCTCTTGAGTTGAATTACCTAATCGATTGGATTCAATCTTTTAATGCGGTTCAACTCAAATGTCTTATTGCCCAATTCAGTTATTTTTATCCCATCCTAAATTCTATCATGGAATCAGAGCAGGTTTTCCCTCATTTGTCAAGTTGTCCGTCTAGACTTTCATTCATAGCGGCCCGTTAGTCTTTAGCCCAGTTGTCCGTATGGAGTATGTGCCCAACGGCCTGTGGCCCGTTTAACACGATTATTGCTCGTCTGGAAGTCCATACCCAACGGCTCGTGGTCCTTTAGGTGTTGGCGCTAAAAAAAATCAAGGGAATGAGACTTTATTTGCAAGTGGTCAACCGGTTAGATTCAAAATAACACGGTTGTCCACTTGAGGGGAAGTGTTAGAGTGTCATCTCACATCGAAAGTTCAAGAGCAAAATAATCGGTATATAAGCGATTGAGTTCAGCCCAAGTGTCTTATTGCCCAATCTAGTTATTCTTGCCACATCCTAAATTCTATCAATACTACTTTAATTTCTTCGTCTCATAAAACCTTTTAACTTTCACATATTACTTGTCCTATAAAACATTTCAATTTGGTTTAAATGGACACAATTACCATTACTTTCCTTAAATCTAACCGAACCTACTTCAACTATCTTCTATGCATTATCCATTTTAACATTTCCCGAGTCTTACTCGTTTCAATTATCGTCGTTTCACATTGAAGTATATATGCCCACCGATAGGAGAGTAGATCAAGGAGAGTAGATTAGAAGCATGTTTGAGGTCTTAAAATTTGAAAATTTACTCCGGTACCATGTAGAAAATAATAATGAGAGAAAATATTTCTGTATTTAATTGTGTTGTGAATACAAGGATCTAACACTCTTAATATAGACAGATGATCTATACAATAATCTATTCGACCGGTCCTAGTCTTTCGATCGTTCTTCTAGCTATCTTAGATCGGTCCAAGTCCTCTACAGGTCTTTCACTAGTCCTCTATAACACGGAGATATTTTGCAGAGATAGTTAACATTATAGAGACACACACAAGTGGGGGCCCCTAAAAAATTAGGCTTTGTTCAGGTGGCCAGTTTGCCCCCGAGTTGAGCCGGCCCTGCTATGATTAGTCATAGTTTTCCATATAAAAAAAGGATCATTTGAGACTACTAGTCGTGTACCAGATTTGTCATAAGGACTAGTTCGATCCTAATCTTTAATATCGTCCCCAGTTGATCTCGATCGATCTTTGTGGTCTTAATCATTTTGCTCTTCTATATATCAGGAAGAATATTAATGAGATCATCAGTTGATGTTTAATTCGACCTTTAAATCATCATTATATTTGACCTTTAATGCTTGGAATATACCACGCATGTGCATTTAAGTTTGGCACAAGTTATTAATAAAAGTTAGAATTTGTTTTTTAGAATAGATGGAGTATTTTGATTCTTACGTTCCCGCACTAATTGGATCTCGTCAATTGTTAATTCTTTTGAAATTGGGTGATGACATATTCCCCCTCCTAATGTGCATATTTTTAAGTTGAGTTTTTTTAATGAGAAAAAAAAAGATTTCGATCAATAGATTAATAATGAATAGATATAGACAAATTTTATGGTAACCCAAAGGTTCATCATACACCTACATATGAGCAAAATAATTAAGCAATTCTTTATTACTTAAATAAGTATTTATTTTTTAAATAAAAAATATAAAAAGAATATGTTTTTATGTGAAAATATCCAAAAAAAAGGTATGCACCCAAGGGATATAATATGATATGTAGGATAAAAATTAGTATGGATAAAATTGATTTTAAAAAAATCAAAAAATCTTTTGGAGAAAAAAAGGGAATTTTTTTTCTTAGAGATGGAGGGAAGTATATTTTTCTCATCTACTTTTTAATTCTTTTTCATTTTTGTATACCTCGTATATATTTGTAATAAATTTCTCTGTAATTTTAATTTCATTTTAGCACCGAGTGTTCTAAATGTGCCAATATGCACATGTATGTACTTTTTTGTTCTTAAACGAATGTCATTTATTCAATTAATAAAAGAATGTCATTTTACAATTAAAGAAAATTATTTTCTATTTAATTTATACGGAGTATAAATCTTGGTTTAATCCGTATATTCTAAAAAAAAGTTTATATGTTTAAAGAGTATATTAAAAAATTATTATAAAACAAAAATGACATTAATAACTAATCAAAGCCAAAAAAAAAGAAAAAAGAAGAAAGGGTAAATGGCAATGGCAAGGGCATCTCTTTTCACGATAAAGCATTTTACCTTTTTGTATTGAGAATGTAAAGATACTTCTCTAAAATTGAAAAGGGTAAAATATCTTCTACTATCTCCGTCCCAAAATGTTTATATTATTTGCTTTTTCAATAGTCACACGTACTTTTGTTTATTTTTACGTTTTCATTGATTATTTAATAAGTTAAATATTGTTGACACCTATTTTTCATGTAATTTTTTAAATATCTAAATTTATTTTTTTATTCCTATGTCGATAATTAAATAAAATAAATTTAAAAAATTTGATATTTAACATCGTATCTTGAAATGTGGTAAAGATTTAGGGACGGAGTATTCTTTCCTATGGAGAATAAATAATGGTGAAGAAAGGGTAAATATGGGCATTATTAATTACACTTTATCTTTTTCCATATACCTCATCACCCAGACAGACAATGGCTTCCAAATCGGGACCGAGTAATTAAATGTAATAATGTAGTATGAGGTGTGAAGAGTTACGCGCCCAGGTGGTGGGCCGGGCCTTCATTAAATTTATGTTGCATGGGCCGTCGTCAAATCATCCATGTGAAAATGGGTCTCTTCATTTCTATGAATTTTCCTTTTGCGGAATGTAAAATTTACGCGGAGTTTCCTTTTCGTTTTAATTTTGATACTAAAATTTGCGGCAAGGATCTTTTGACCTTGGAGTCTCGGGTCATATTATGATTCGAACATTTACGATGTTCCGTTCATAAAATTGATGGTTCTTACTCTCCTAACCCTTCTAAACCCTACCCCCTACCCACCCCCCCACAACACTCCCCCCGTCCTCCTCTCCATTTTGCTGACTGGCTACAGTAATGGAGATGGAGGCAGGGGTACTGTGGTGAGGTGGGCAGGTAGGCGGTAGGATTTAGGAGAGGAGTTAGGAGGTAAAGAACAATCAATTTTACGAATGGGACACTGTAAGTGTTTCAGGTCAGACCAAAGGTTTTAAACTAAAAAAAGCGTTGTGTAAAATTTGAGAGTATCTATATTATAAAGGATTATCATTATTTTGACTACACGGAAATATTATTGTCATGGGAATTTTATTGATCATAAATATTAGTGAAGGTTCCCGTTCCAAAAGATGTTTTACAACAAGTTTTATGAGTATTTACTACTTCGGTTTTCTTTGATTATTCTCATTTGACTATTTTTGGTCAACTTTTTAGGAGCAATGCTAGGTTCACAAACAGAATGATCACATATTTCACAAACTAACTATTTATGATTTAAATTTTCATTTTAAATTTTTTTTAGACTATTTAATTTTTTTTATTAAAGTTCACAAATAGTAAATTTGTGAAGTTTGTGATCATTGTGTTGTGAATCAAACATTTCCCATTTTTTAAAGTTTTCATCACAAATTATTAGAAAAATTAAATACGTTGAATTGTAATATAAATTCAATATCAATAAGTTAATTTTGAAACATATTTTTAAAAAATCATATTTTTATAATATATATTTATATATAAATAAAAATATTAATAATCAAAGTATCACATGGAATACCGTAAAAATTTTAAACGAGAAAAATCTAAGAGGACATAACTATGGGAGTTTTTCATCTTTTTTAATTTAGATATATGAGAAAGTCGTGTATTACTTCCTTCATCCCTCAAAATTAACATTTTCTCTTTCTCTTTTGATCCGTTACGTTCTAAAAAAATCTTTTCACTTTCAATATTAAAAAACCAGCGCATCTTATTTCTACACATGACATCTTATTTCCGTCCATCACATAACGATATTTTTGAAAGTTTAACAAAAAATATATCTCTCTTCTTTAAATCTATTTTTTAAAAAATCAAAAGGAGAAAAAGTTTGTTTTAAGAGATCAATTGAATGCAATTTTCCATCTCCATATATATATATATATAGTAGGTAGCATAAATGTTAGATGAGTAGTTATGTAGGAGGGAGGTTTACTTATATGGAAGGAATTGATTTAGGGTAAGGAATAAAGGAGGTGAGATCTAGCAGCTAAGATTAGGTTTGGTTGGGTTGCGCCTTAATGTTTGAGGGACGCTCTGCTGTACGGGGGAGACAAGAAACAAATAATAAGCCAAGCCATATGTATGTGCACGGACTGCATGCAGCTGCTCATCAAGCTCATCACCATCTATTCATCAACGGGATATCGTGATCTTTTTTCTTTATCCCTGAATAATTGCTGGGTGTGCCTTTTTGCTGTGTTCGACCGGCATAGCGCCATCTACGTTAGCTTTGATCGCCATGGAAACCTCCATAAGTACGCTAGAGTATGCCGCCAGTGCACGCCGTCCATAAAGTCGGTATGACATATGGTTATAGTTGTTCATTTTTTACAAAGAACATGACTGCTAAGGAATCACAATCACTACTCATGAAGAAATCGTCCATAAAGGGTAGGTTGTTCTGCAGAATGAGGACAATTTCTTCAAGGTCAAAGTTTTAAAAAAAAATTGGCCAAAAAAATAGCGTTCGTCTTGTTTGTTTGAATTCGATGAAGGTTCGGAAAGAATGGCGTTCCTTTACTCGATTGATTATTTGGCGGATTCAAATAGAGTAGTGTCTCCGTTGAAGAAGAAGAAAATTTATTGGTTAAAGTGTTCAGATGACACTTGAACAAAGATAGCTTTATTACGTCTTGTCCAAGCTGGGCATTCGGAACCCCATGCTCCAGCTTGAGGGGGGTGTTGGCGTGAGACATTAGAAGAAGGAAACCTAATCTCAGTGATTTGGTTTAGTTTCTTTCCTAGTTTGTTTAATTCTTGTTTTAGTAGGATTAGAAGTTTTTTGTTGGCTTTACCCTCTTTCTATATAAAGATGGTTAAATCTTTGTATTCACAACACAATTAAATACAAAAATTTTCTCCTCCTATCATTTTTTTACAATCATTAATGGTTGTTGGTTTTATTATGAAAACCGGACTGGTTAGGACAATAATTTGAAATGACTAGTCGGGTATAGTCTTTTATAATAGGGGCCATTTTAAAAGACTAGTCAGTTGATCAGTGTGGTCCTTTTATTCTTCTCTATGGTGAAGTATTTATTTACACTTGAACTAATCAATCCTATTCTTAAAAGCAGGGGAAATTTTGCCCAGTCAATTTCCCGCCCAAATGCACTCTTCTATGAGTCGTCGATCTTTGAAGATTTCATCATCTATCGTTAATATACGACAATCTAAAAAAGGTAAGAATCTCAATCTATATTATTACATAGGTACTATTAAAAAATGAAATAAATACAAAATGGTAAGAATTAAAAAAGGAAATCAGAAGCAAAGGTTGCGTTATTTTTTTTTTTTTATTTTTAAAATTCTAAATATGAAAATAATTTTATTTAATTTTAATACTGAAATAATAAAAAAAATATTAATGGTAATGCGTTAAAAATTTTGTAACATGATCATATAAAAATCTACTCCGTAATATCAATCATCAATCATCAATCATCAATCATATTCTTAAAAGCAGGGGAAATTTTGCCCAGTCAATTTCCCGCCCAAATGCACTCTTCTATGAGTCGTCGATCTTTGAAGATTTCATCATCTATCGTAAAAATACGACAATCTAAAAAAGGTAAGAATCTCAATCTATATTATTACATAGGTACTATTAAAGAATGAAATAAATACAAAATGGTAAGAATTAAAAAAGGAAATCAGAAGCAAAGGTTGCGTTATTTTTTTTGTTTTATTTTTAAAATTCTAAATATGAAAATAATTTTATTTAATTTTAATACTGAAATAATAAAAAAATATTAATGGTAATGCGTTAAAAATTTTGTAACATGATCAGATAAAAATCTACTCCGTAATATATTAGATTTAAAAGTCTGTATATATAATATTACATTACTATTTATAAAAAATATTACTAATTATTACTCATTAAATATAAAAACTATTGTAACAAAGGATATAAAAACCGGAAATAAAATTTGTGAATAAAAGTAATAAAGTAATCAAAGTAGGAAATACATAAAAAAATTGTACGCCTAAGAATTAAAAAAGCAAAGGTTCTCCTTTTTAATTCCATATTTGCGTTATACTGTTTTGTTTTTTTAATTCCCAAATATGGAAATACTTAAATATGGAATACTGGAATATTAAAAAATATTAATGGTAATGTGTTAAAAGCTTTGTTACATATTTGATAAAACTCTACTCCGTAATATAGTACATTCAAAAATACGTGTATATAATATTACATTACTATATAGAAAAAATAAGGAAATCAAAGGCAAATGTTGCGTTATATGGTTTATTTTTTATTTCCATATTTGAATTATATTTTTTTATATATCTAAATATGGAAATAATTTAATACTTATGGAAATATGTGTTCATTTTTTTGTATAAATTTATTTTAATTGAATTTAGTTTTAATACCAAAGTAATAAAAAGTAAATATATTAATGATAATGTGTCAAAAAATTTATAACACGATCATATACAAATCTAATACATTACATTTAAAAGTTTGTATATATAATACTAGATCACAATATAAGAAAACAATATTGATTGATATTAAATATAAAAACTGTTATAAATAAGGAAACAAAAACTGGGTACAAAACAACATTATTGTAAAAAATAAAAAATATTGATTAGTATTATATATGAAGAGTTTCAAAGAGTTTTTTTTTATTTTCATATTTGTGAATAAAATAATAGAGTAATGAAAGGATGGAATAATTATAAAAAATGGTAAAAATTAAAAAAGAAAATTGCGAGTAAATAGATTATGTGAGCCGTTAGAACATAGAAGACGTATTGTTACGTTTTAAGAAGAAAATAAATTCTTTCTTATATAACTTCATCCGATAAAAATCTAAAATATTACATCTGAAAGTCTGTTATATAATACGGTCATGGAGTATTACCTTACTATATGAATAAGAAAAATAATATTGTTATAAATAGGGAAACAAAAAATCGGATATAAAATAAGAGTACATTATTGTATATAATAAAATAATACTAATTAGTATTATATATAAAGATTTTTAAAGAGTTTTGTTTTTTATATGCATATTTGCGAATAAAATAATAGCGTAATGAAAGAAGGAAATAATTGTAAAAATTGGTAAGAATTAAAAAAAGGAAATCGCGAGGAATAAATTAACTGAGATGTTAAAATGTGTATTGTTACGTTATAAGAAGAATGACATGAAGATTTGTATTTATGATTTAGAGAATATTTCCACAAGATGTACCACTAATATAGTTAATAAAGAAGATTTTCAAATTTTGTAATTTATATGATATTCATGCTTTACAATAATAAAAAACATTATATCTCATTATATGGTGTATTCCCTTTATTATGCAATATAATGACATCAATATAAATTTATAATTTAAATACGAGCCGTGCAACGCACGGGTGTGATACTAGTATCTTTAAACCATACTCCCATCCATTCCTTTTTATATATAATTATTAGTCAAATGTTTGACAAGCATGAACACTTCTTTATATAATTTCTCTTTCCCAATTTAGCTAGGTGCTTTCTTATTAGTTTATTAGGACAATTTATCTCTACAAAAAAACTACTCCCTCCGTTCCATAAAACTTTTCCTCTTTCGTTTTTTTCCAATTCCTTAAAACACTTCCACTTTCTATTAAAAAACCACTTTTACCCCTACTTTTTTATACCATACATATCACATCATACTTTTTCACTAATAACCAAACTATCACATCTTACTTTTATCCATCACATTAGGGGCAAAATTGAAAAGTCAACCAAAATTACACTTTCCTTATTTTAGTCCAAAGTCAAAAGAGGAAGTGTTTAAAGGAACGGAGGGAGTATATTTCACATATCATTATGCGGGGTATTAGTTTGGCAAAAACTAATCATCATTGAGTAAAATTATAATGTTAAATTATCTTTTTTTAAAGAAAAGTATACATTCTAAAAAATATGTAGTCATAAAATTGAAATTTGGAGTCTGAATAATTAAAATGTAAATTTTTAACCGTAAAAAATATTAAACTTTAAAATAAAGGTAACAACCTTAATAATGTTGTATCTTAGTCAAAACATACGGAGTGTTTGTAGGGCAAATAGTTGTACCATATTTTTTTTCAAAAAAAAAACGTACCATTTTCTTTTTTTTATTCAAGTCCGTATTTAAGGGTAACTGAAAAGAGTAACAAAAAACGAAAGCGCGTCAGGACACAATTGTCCCCAACATTTTTTGTGTGCCTCGTACAAACAATGTCAATCATGTATACGGGAAGTTGACTCAGTAATGCGAAGTCAACTTACTTTCTAACTCTCTCTTATTCTCTCATTATTTGTTTATTGTAAATTTTTACTGTTAAAATTAATAAACTTTGGTAATTAATTGAATAAATTTGATATTAGATGTTGATACAAATATTATTTTATAAGACTTGTTTCATATGATATTTTCAAAATATTATTATATGTAATCAATAAATTATATAAATTTTATTTAATTGTTAGTCAAACATTAACAATGGTTGAACAACTAGTTAGGCCAAGGTGAATAAGCAATGGCCATAATGGAAAGCAATCGAGGACACATTTTGATAAAGAAAATAAAAAATGATACGAGTTTTCGGGCCAGCGCCCCTAATTTTTCAAAAAGCCAATGTCAAATGATAAACATTAAATAAAAAATTCATTTCAAGCATTTTTCGAATAATTAAAATGAAAAGGTAAAAAATATATAAATACACAATAGTCCCATTTAACTGCAACCCAAATAATTCAATATGAAATTCTATTTGATAAAGTACCTACAAGGTCCCTATATTTTTTCGAAAGTGTTTCCCAAGTCCCTAGATTATTTTAAGTGCTTACAAAGTCCCTATATTTTTTTTTAAAAGTGCATTGGTCTCTAAATTATTTTTAGCATTTCTATTCTTTTTAACTGGTCCGGGAGTGGTCAGTGCCTTTTTTCAGATCAAGTCTTTTAAAATTATTGTAAGAATTAACATTATATCATAAATTTTCAACAACTTCAGCGTGTTGCACAAACAATTTCCGTGCACTTGATCTGAAAATGCCACTAAATGGACTACTAAAGCGTCCGTTAGAAAGTATATTGACTCAGTAAGAACTAAAAATAATTCAGGAACATATGGAGCACTTTCAAAAATATATAAGGATCTAGTAAGCACTTAAAATAATGAATAAACTTCAGAAACACTTCAAAAAAAATATAGAAACTTTGTAAGGATTTACCTAATTCTATTCAAACAATTATTTGGTGTGGTCAATAATGCATTATTTTTACGTGATGTGGCACACAAGTTACGTGAATAACAACTTAATTCCTATAGTAGAGGTAGGTCAATAATGCATTATTATTATTATTACTCCAAATAAATTCACAAATAAATTTTTTGTGGAGTAGAGTGAGAAGAATGCATGGCTATCTTTTACGCGTTTCATTAGCATGAGATGACGGGAGGGCCATCAACTAACCATATATATATATATATATATATGTGTGTGTGTGTGTGTGTGTGTACGGTTATACTTATACTCCTTTTTGTGTAAATTTTTATGCTAAAATTCTTTGTACCATTTCCGGTAGGAAGTACTCCGTAACTTATTGGAGTATACGAAAACCATTTATTTCTTTTTTATTTTTTGAAGAAAACGAAAATGAATTTTGATAGAATAAGGTAAGTATTATGTTAAAAAATAATAATGAATTGTAAAATTAGAAAAATGTGGTCTCTCTTATAATAATTGTTTTCAAAATTTTATCTGAAAAAAGACCATTTTAAAAGATGTATGATAAAATTAAAAAATACCTTAAAAATACTATGTGAAAGAATTATTTGGGAGGAAATACTCTGTATTTCTCTCTTGTCTTTGCAATTTACAATGAGGACATATATATAGGATCTCAGAAGTTGAGACTCCTAATAAGTAAAGAAAAAGGAAAGAATCCCTATACAAGGAAAACTACCAAAACAATATATACACAAATATCTCCAAATATTCTACCAAATATTCTCTTTCCTTTAACACACCCCCTCAAGTTGGAGCATGTAGTAACGAAATGCCCAACTTGGGAAGAAGAAACTCCAAACGTGACTTTCCGAGTGCCTTTGTATGTATGTCTGCAAGTTGATGCGTAGTAGGCACATGAAGTGTACGAATCTCTCCTCGCAAGAGCTCATCACGAACGAAGTGACAATCAATCTCAATGTGCTTCGTGCGTTCGTGGAAAACCGGATTAGCAGCAATGTGAAGTGCTGCCGTGCAGTCACACCGGACCATCATGGGGTCCTTATGCTCAACCCCTAAACACCGCAAAACATTCTTCAACCACTTCAACTCACATGTAAGGACAGCCAAAGCTCTATACTTTGCTTCAGCAGACGAGCGAGCCACCGTCGACTGCTTCTTTGTTTTCCATGAGACAGGCGAGTCTCCAAGCTGCACAAACCACCCTATCAATGACCGCCTCGTCAAAGGACATGCTGCCCAGTCCGAATCACACCATCCTGTGAGTTGAAGACTACTCTCTGCTGACAGAAAAATGCCCTGACGTGGACATCCTTTCAAATAACGAACGACTCTAAGGGCCGCAGACCACTGATCCTCCCTTGGTTCCTTCAAAAACTGTGCTAAAGTGTGGACGGCGTAAGAAAGTTCCGGTCGTGTAACGGAGAGATACCATGAAAGAATTATTTGAGAGGAAAATTCTCTGTATTTCTCTCTTGTCTTTGCAATTTACAATGAGGACATATATATAGGACCTCACAAGTTGAGACTCCTAATAAGTAAAGGAAAAGGAAAAGGAAAGAATCCCTATACAAGGAAAACTACCAAAACAATATGTACACAAATATCTCCAAATATTCTACCAAATATTCTCTTTCCTTTAACACTATGCCAACACTTTTTTTTAAAAACTTAACCGGTTTTTATCACTAATCTCACCATTATTTAAATTTTCAGAAAAATAAAATTAAGAAGATTGTGATTTGATTCTCTTACAAGGCCAAAATTAGAAGTTTGAAGACTGAACTAGTTATTTTTTTACAACAATATATTACTACGGGCCCCCTTTAGAAATGCACCATATATAGGGCCACCCCCTCAGCCTACCTCAGGGCCAGCCTTGCTTAGGTCATGTTCTCTTCACCTAATCTGAATATTATTGGAATAAGATCTGATCTATTCGAATTTTATGTGATCAGAATATAATTATATTTAATAAGAAAAAGTAATAAGTAATAAGAATAAGTTGAAGAGAATATGGCATAGATATATGCAAAATTTTACCACAATTAATACTATACATGTTAATATATATTAATAATTTTAATAAACACATTAATATAGACGTTTAATTTCAATTAATGAGTGAAATGTACTTAAATTTACCTAATTCATTTGCTTCTCACAGAATTTTAAAAAAATGTTTAAAAATTGAAAATATATAGCTACCATTTATTTAGATATGAGAGAAATCTTGTGAGACACATATATAAAGTACGAGCATTTATTATTAAAATATAAAATAAAAAATATTTTATAAAACATTTAAAAAGAAAAAAAATGAGTGCATGTAAGGCAACCAAACTCATCACATGGAAGGGTTTCCTCCTATATATTATTAACACTGAGCTAATCAGTGTAAGTAACCTTATCCCCATGCAGGCCCCATGCACCTCTCACATCACTATCCCTTCCCCTATATAAATACCACACCCTCACATGGTAAGATTCCACTTCAATTCATTCATCTATTATTCTAGCTACCAAATAGTATCACTTGTAGAAACAATAACAAATAGCCCTTAGATTCTTAACCCTCAAGAGAGAACAAAAGAAGACAATGGGAAAGTTGTTGTCATCATCATCATCATCACTATCATCACCTAGGGCAAACAATGGGAAACCAAAGAAAGGAACTAAGCTTAGGGTAGTGATGCAAAAGCTCCAGAGGAGCTTTCTGCTGGTCGGGAAGATGAGGTCATCGTCATCTTCCTCAGCCATACGCCGCTTCGATGAGTTGGACAACTCTATCGGACGCAATGGCAGCGTCCCAGAGGACGTGAAGGAAGGGCATTTCGCAGTAATGGCAGTGGATGAGGAGGATGAGGAGGAGATGAAGCGGTTCGTGGTCCCACTGGCTTGTCTGGCGCACCCTTCTTTTGTTAAGCTGTTGGAACGAGCCGCGGAGGAGTATGGGTTCGAGCGTGACGGGGCTATAATGGTTCCTTGTAAGCCAAGCGAGCTCGAAAGGATTCTTGCAGAGCAATGGGTTGAGCAGCTCTTGGCTTTAGAAGACATTAATTAATTAATTAATTAATGCAATGCATGCATGCTATTTTTATATATTACTCTCTTTGTCCACTTTTTATGGATCATTATGATTTATTTTTTGATACATTAATGTTTGAATGAATGTGGACGTACGTCATGTCTTCATTCACTCGTTTTTTAATGTATCTAGAAAATCATAATGACCAGTTAAAACGATGAGAGTAATTTGTTTCATTTTTTCTTTGTGTACCGTTAATTTGTGTCGGTCATTTTATTTGTAGGGTTTGCTAACCATTCAATTTTTACTGTCTTTTGAATAAATTTTATTTAATCAAGCACTGGTTTTTGTACTTCGTAATGCCGAGTACTCCGTAGAGTATTTAATTTTTGTCCGGTTTGCATTTGTTTGGCAGAAGATGTAATTGGGAGCATACTTCTCATCAGTGGATCAATTCTTTAAAATAATGGAGTGCCTATATTTCTTTTAATTGTACACCTATTTCTTTTGTCGCGGTTCAATTGTTCATTTTTTTAAATTTTTGTTTATATCAATTTAGTTATTCACTTTTCATATTCAACAAAAGATTATAGGAAGTACTCCCTCCGTCCCATAAAGATAGGGACATTTTGACTAAAGTAAAAAATTAAGGGAGGAACAATTTTGTATTGACTTTCCAAAAATACCTTTGTGATGGGTAAAAGTATGATGTAATGTGTAGATTATTAGGAAAAAGGTATGATGTTATAAGTAGGGTTTGAAAAAGTAAGAGGTAAAAATGGTTTTTTAATAGAAATGGAAAGGAGATTGTAGGACACAATTTTTTTGAAACGGAAAGGACTTTATAGGACGGAGGTAGTAATAAATTGTTTAAAATATTTTAAAAATATGGCATATATATACACTGTGGTACGTCTAGGAATAATATAACTGGTGGAACAATTAGAGTACATGTCTAATAAAGTTAATATATAGTGAAGAAAAATTAACTAGGGAGTTTTTAAAACCTACATTAGTAATCCCTCCGTCTAGGGTTGTAAATGAATCGAATATTTTTTGTTCGATTCGTGATTCGTATTCGAGTAAAGTGATTCGTATTCGTTTTTTCCAAATCCGAATACGAATATGAATTTGAATAAATATTCGAACCCTTAACGAATACGAATTCGAATTTAAGTATATTTGATTCGTGAGTTTGACGAATATATTCGGTACATATATATACATAGAAAAAATAAAGCCCAAGAAGTCCATAGTCCAAGTTGACCAGCCCAAATTGAAATCAAGTAATATTTCTCTCCCTTAGACCTAAGTCACCTAACCGCTGCCTCACTTGCTCACTTGTGTGCCGCTGAATCTTCCGATGATTTTCATCGATTGAAACATTTAAAATTTTAACGGTGCAGATTAATTTGAAAACGCTAACGCTAAACGCTGCCTGTAGATAGCCTTTTGAAAACGCTAACGCTAATATCTAGAGTTATTCCCAAACATGACCCTTCTCTCTATCCATTTCCGTCTCCCTCTCAAAGTAGTCACCACTCACCACGCCTCTTGCACAATTTGCAAGTCGCAACTCTCCAACCACTCACCAGTCACCACCCCGACACTTCGACAATTTCAGCAATTACAAGCTACAAGGTAATTTTATTTTGCTTTTCTTGTGTTGGTGAAATTTCTCTCCTTGTTTGTTTTTCGGCAATTAATTGTTTGCTTTTCTTGTGTTTTTGTGTAATTACATTGTGTTTGTGTAATTGCTTTTCGGCAATTTTTTTTTGTTTTTGAATGGTGAAATTTCTCTCCTTGTTTTGCTTTTCTTGTGTTTGTAGGATATGGAAGAAGGTGCACCATTCCTTGATTTCAGTTATGAAGAAGTTCACAATGACGATGAGGTAAAAATTTAAAAAAATCAAAGATTTATTTACATTACTTTTACCTATTTCATTTTAATTATCAAATCTCACAAAGTTTACTATGTGTGGCGATTGAAAATTTTGTTCCAAATGGATAGTGAATTTTTTGTTTGCTAATGGATAATTGGATAGTGAAACTTTTGTTCTCCATATTCTTGTCACAATTTGTAATAAAAATTATTAATTACAGGGTCAAAGCAATGTAAATCCTACATCTCAAGATGAAAATGCTACTGTAGAAAATAATGTTACTGTTGATTTAGAGCCGGAAGAGAGTAATGTTGAAAATCAAGATAATGCACCAAAGTTTCAGAAAAAGAAAAGACAAAAGACATCAATAGTTCATCAAGATTTTGAAGATGTGGTTTTAACGAATGGGATTAAGAAGCACAAATGTCTTCATTGTAAGAGGATGTATGCTATGATTCCCGGTGGTACAACGTCGCATCTTTTAAATCACTCTAAGAGCTGTGAAGCCAAGAAACTTTATGAGAGGAAACAACAAACTTTGCAATTTCAGCCATCAAAATCCAAATTTGAGATGAGTCCTTTGTCGAATGGTAAATATGACCATTTGAAGCAAAGAGAAGCTATTGCCCAGTGGGTTCTCATGACAGAGCAACCCTTTAATGTTGTGGAAACTGATGGTTTCACTTTCATATTTAAGGTTATTCTTCCACTTTAATAGTGTGTACATCAAAAAGGTCCGAGATGAATTGTATGAATTATTTTTTGAGTATGTTGCGAGTGAGCAAGCAAGGTCTCAAAGAAGTAAGTCTGTCTCTTTAATTAAACATCCTCAAAAAGCTTCTTCATGCTCAACATCTAGAGAGCAAATACTTTCAACTGCTTTATCGATGTTTGATGACTACTTGAACATTGTCCAAGATGAGAGCCCTCTAAAATCAGAATTAGATGTTTATTTGGAAGAAGGTGTTTTTAGATGCCAAGAAGAGAATGACACGTCTGCTTTCGATGCTTTGGCTTGGTGGAAATCTCAAGAGTTGAAATTTGGTATTTTGTCAAAGTTGGCAAGAGATGTTTTGGCAATACCTATCAGCACCGTTGCATCTGAGTCTACATTTAGTGCGGGTACTCGTGTTTTAGATCCATATCGTGCTAATTTATCTCCTGATATGGTTGAACTTCTAATTTGCGGAGGTGATTGGATTCGTCAATTACATGGCATCAAGAAAGAGATGAAGACATATGTACGTTTATGTTCATTATTGAATACCATTTTGTGTAATTATTTGTATTTTTACATTGGTTCTTAATAATTTATTTGATGCAGGAAGAGGAGAAACCCATTGAAGTTATGTTGAAGATTTAATGCTTGGCATAATCATATGTAAGTGTTGTGTTTAAAATTTAAAAAGTAGTTACTGATACTAACCTTTTACTCTCTTCTATGCCAAGCAAATGGTTCCAGTGAGTAGTGACAAAGTAATTTGCTTTAAAAATATATTGAAGAATGAATAATTTCAATGAATAATTACGGAGGACTAAGCCTCGTATATATGGTACAAGGGAATCCTAACTACGGAAGGAATCCTATACAAGGCAACTACCATATTAACAATGATTACAACATTAATATTAAATATATATATACTATATTTAACATGCGTCCAACTACGTGACTGGTGATGGTCGAACGCCAAGACTGTGTCTGAACTCGGAAAATATAAGAGACGGGAGCCCTTTGGTGAAAATGTCAGCATACTGAGAAGAGGAGGAAACATGCAGAACTCGGACATGACCAAGGGCAACTTTGTCTCTGACAAAATGAATGTCAACCTCAACATGTTTGGTGCGTTGATGCTGGACGGGATTGGACGAAAGATATACAGCACTAACATTGTCACAGAAAACCAGTGTAGCACGTCGGAGAGGTTGATGAAGCTCAAGAAGAAGATTTCTGACCCAGCTAGTCTCTGCTACTGCATTTGCCACGGCGCGGTATTCTGCTTCAGCACTGGAACGAGAGGTGGTGGCCTGTCTCTTGGAGGACCAGGAGATGAGATTGTCCCCAAGGAAAACACAATAACCAGATGTGGAGCGACGGGTGTCAGGGCATCCTGCCCAATCAGCATCTGAATATGCCTGTAAGGAATCGGTGCCGGTGCGGTGGAGAGTGATGCCATGGGTGGCCGTGCCGTGAATGTAGCGTAGGACCCTCTTCATAGCCGTGAGATGAGAGCTGCGGGGGGCATGGAGATGGAGACAGAGCTGCTGTACGGCATATGTGAGATCGGGGCGGGTGAATGTCAGATACTGTAATGCACCAACAATGGATCTGTAGATGGTGGGATCCGGAAGGGGTGTGCCGGACGTGGCTCACAGCTTCGCCTTGGTGTCAACTGGCATGGAGATAGGCTTGCAGTGAAGCATGTCAGCCCGCTCAAGGATCTCGTGTGCGAACTGTGTCTGATGAAGAAAAAGTCCCCCAGTCGTGCGCTGAACATTAATGCCCAGGAAGAAATTGAGATCCCCCATATCTGTCATGGCAAATTCCCCTTTAAGCTTTTGCGTCAGGCATGTGAGGAGAGCGGTGGAGGAGGCTGTGAGAACAATGTCATCCACATACAGAAGGAGGTAGGCCATGTCAGCTCCCTGGGAGTAAACAAAGAGGGATGTGTCGCTCTTGCAGCCACGGAACCCCAAGGTGAGAAGAAAACCTGCAAAGCGCTGGTACCAAGAGCGGGGGGCTTGCTTGAGGCCATATAGGGCCTTCTTCAACCTGCAAACATAATTCGGCCGGGCTGGATCCTGAAAACCTGAGGGCTGGCTGGCATAGACTGTCTCGTGAAGTGTGCCATTCAGGAAAGCGTTCTTGACATCGAGCTGATGAATGGACCATCCCCGGCTAAGTGCAAGAGTGAGAACAACACGTACCGTGGCAGGTTTGACAACCAGACTGAAAGTCTCGTCGTAGTCGATACCAAAGCGCTGATTAAATCCACGAACCACCCAACGAGCTTTGTACCTGGACAGTTCACCTGTAGGGCCAAATTTGTGGCGAAAAAGCCACTTACCGGTGATAATATTTTGGGAAGGGGAGGGGGGTACTAGTTCCCATGTTTCATTTTTAATCAAAGCATTAAATTCATCACACATAGCATTGTACCAGTTTTGGTCCTTGAGTGCACTACGGTAGGTGGGTGGGAGTGGGGAGATTTGGGCCATGGAGTTAAGGTTGAGGATGTGTTTGGGTTTGGATATGCCGACTTTGGACCGGGTTACCATGGGGTGGGTAGGGGGCTGGCTGGGCCGTGGGAGGGGAGGGTTAT